>JAUKPT010003998.1:0-11522 GCA_032273505.1 Nanomia bijuga | reverse complement strand
TTTTAATCGCTTCGTTTTATCTTGGGGGTTAGAAATTCGTTTGAATTGTAGCATGCTCCGCAGAATGCAAAATAACGATTGGGTTCACCATTTTTTAGCGTAATCAGGTCATTTTTTCTAAACAATTCAGCCGCACGATTTACGGGAAAAATTTGAAATCCAGCTTTCATGACCCGACTTAACGCGACTTTTTTTCAACTCAATCTTTATAACAAACTTCATACTTCATTCAGGGAAAAAGCGTACTTCAACCATAATTGGATAACAATCGAAATTTTACAAAAGATGATGCCGAATGGAGAGGATATGTTGACAATTCTTTTGAGTGGAGAACAGATTTATTCTGTCACCACTGAGGAGCAGAAGGACCTGAAGAATATGGGTTTTAGCATGAATACAGCTGACCTTGATGCTGGGAGGACGTATGTGAAAGAGATGAAATTATAAGGTATGGATTATCTTTGTCGAAAAGCTAAAATCACGGACTACCTTATCGGACAAAAAAATGTTAGACAAGTGACGAAAATTTTGTCCGAATTCTGAAGATGACTTAGATAATAGTCGAAATGCATAGAAACACATATTTTTAGTATCTGTATTTTTACTTTTATCTTTGAGATTTTTGCGTTCTAAAATAGAGCTAAAATATGTATGTTATGCTAATATTCCTCTTTATTTTAGTGTTTTGGGACTTGAGACCACCAAGGAGTTTTTGAGAAGAAAAAGATATGTTATCAGGACGTCACGGAGCGGGTGCTTCTCCGAATACAAATCCCATGATGTATTTCAAATCAACTTGAAGATACTGCGCATCGACATTGACCGATTTCATTTTATGCGTATGCGTAGTTGTTGTCAGCGGAAACTGCGTAGAAGTCTAGTCACTATCCCAATACTAAAAATTGATTGGATGGTATAATAACAATTTCACCTTATATGCACGTGTTTGATTTAACTTTGACGATTTTTAGTTCATTTGAATTCTAAAGATATTTGATATTTAACATGATTTTTCTTTTCAATACAAACATTTTCTAAGGGATTGTGTCCTGTCAGCCTATCGACCCGGTTACCCCCAGGCCTGAAAATAAGGAATTTTTTTGTGATGCGTCAACTTGACGCGTCAAATATATATTTTTGGCGCGTCATTCAAAATTTTGGCGCGTCAATAACATTTTTAAAAGTGACGCGTCATCATGACGCGTCAAAAGCCAAAAGTGGCGCGTCATTTACGTTTGACGCCATACCCCTCCCCGAGAAGTCCCGTATAACCCCGTAAAAATGGGCTGCATTTATATACGAAACTAGTCTTATTTCTCCCTATATGATTTTTGGTACCGATCCCCCACATAATGATGCACCACAGTATTTTTGGGTTTCAACCCGTTTAAGTGGTACCTATATGCCATATTGGTGCCATAGTGGCACATATTGTTTGTTTATAAGTGCAGGCCCCCTTTATTTAGGGTTAAACGTGACAATAGTTACGATGGGCAAGGACGTCATTACGTCAAAATCTAAAAATTTTATTGGTTGATTCGTGTCTTAATACTTTACCGCATTCTCAACGAAAGGATTGCTAAACATGAATAAAATAATCATAGGAAACTAGTTGGTGAGATGTTAAAGCGCTTCTGAAAAATGAACCAAAAACTACATTGAGTTATAGTTAGGCCAACGGTAAATAATTTGGCCAAAAGCGCTCCCGTTTTTGAAGGGGGAGATAAGCAAAATTTAGAAAATAGGAAATAAATAAGCGATTTTCATTGTTTAGCACCCTAAAAAAATGGTGTGGGAAAAAATAAGAAGTTTTTGGTCAAAATATGTACTGGTCGGTAAGATAACACACATACTACCACATGACACTCGCTTTGATCCAGAATCTTCAAAAGATTTCTCATGATTTATAAGAGGATATAATTTAAAAGAAGATTTTTTATTTTCAGGGTTAATGAAATCATATCTTTGGACAAGAAAGGTTGCTCAATATAAGATAATTTTTAGAAAGTGACGAAGGTTTATGTGCCACACGAACTACCTTACTTTAATTTCTCAATAAGGTCCTTCATCCCACGATACATTTCTTTCACTGCATCCTTTCGACCGAGTTCCCCCCTCCGCCTCCCACCCTTATCGTCATCTACAACTTTCCTTCTAAACCTTATTTTCTTCGAAAACGTTTTCTTCGTCATTTTCTCTTTCTTATCTTCTTCTTCGAACCACTTTTCAAGTTCAATAAATTCTTTCATGTCCCAAATATCTTCCTCGTCGTTTTCGTCACAACACTGACGGAAAGTCACTTTCTTTTTGCGCATGCGTACTTCTTCTTCTTCGTATTTCTTTTCGAGGCGTATGAATTCGAAATGTTCTAACAGTTCCCGAAGGTCTTCTTCAACTTGTATTTTCGCAGCGAACATGGCGTCATAATATTTGTCATTAGTCGAAGGTTCCTGAAAGAATAAAAAACATTTTAGAAATTTATTTTCCACTTTTGTATATACTCTGAACTCCGTAATAGACGTTCCTCTCCCTGCTTATTATTTATTTGTTGAAAATTATCACCCAGGACAACTCTATTCACCCCTTTCTAGACGTTTAAGATAAATGTATTTCTCCTGGGTGGACACTTAGCGTGAGAATCTATTTGTCGAGAACGTTGGTTTGAGCATGTTTTAGCAATGGAATTAGAACGTCATCATCTATGAAATACAAGAAGAAAAAAGTGTTGCCATTTTTATCCCGGCAGCGAAACCCCTGTCTAGCCCTTAACGCTTGGTATTAAAAACAACCTGATAAATGAGGAATTTGAAGAGAAGGATCACGAGGAAAGGACAAACTTTAGAAATAGAGCATTTGAAAAAAGCAAGATATTAAGAAATCTTCCATGGTTGAAAAGGGCACTTTCATATATTGAAAAATCCGTAGAGAGATCTACCCCCCTCAGCCCCCTCACATTGCTGTTTCAACATGGTCTTCAATATTCGATTAGTCCTCAAAAAATGAAATCAAGATTTGGCAGCAAATTGTCTGACGATCTATAAATGAATATAATGGGCAGTAAGATAACGGTCTATAATTTTATCAGGAAAACTCTATTTTGATCGGAAGAAAATAACTTTGGTTTACCAGTCTGATCAGGAACCGATATGACAATGGAATAATGGAATAATATATACTCTCCTTTTTCATATACTATCTTTCCTCTTTGACCTGCACGTTGACAGCAAACACGGTCGAAGGGTGAAACACTGCTCATAAATCTCACACACTATTCTTATAAGAAATCACACGGAAATACTATTCCTTAAAACTTACTGACCAAGTATTTCTCGGCGAGGAAATGAACGGGACCGGGGGAATAATTGTAAGGTGACGACTTTATGGCAGTCTACATTTTTGACGTGTACCCAGTCCCTGCGTAGTGATTTTTAACTTTATCTCTACTGGGCTATATTAGCGCTTTTTTGACAGACAATATGAAGATAATATATTTAAATACTTATTTTTTACGCACCACAAGTTTCCTGGAATTGGATCTTATGTTTTGGGGGCTTTAGGCATGGCGAAGGTTGATGGCAAAATGACTTACCTACTCGCCAGTAATATCAAGGGTGTTGCACTTTAAGCAACACACCAGTAGAAATAGGGTTAAGGCTGTCAAGTAATTGGGACGATGGTAATCTACACTTTTGACTAAAACTAAAGCTCTTTAATGTCCCTAAAACTAACACAGACTAAGATCTCAAAATCACAAATCAAAATGATGTTCTTAAATAACAACAATTTTCGTTTTTATTAAAAATTTTCAATTACAAATAACAAAGACAAAAAACAGGATAAACTACATGGGGTGAAACTATGATATAGCCACACTTAGTAAACTATTAAACTATCTCATAGGTGGTTTCATATGATTCCAGATAGTTTCTGATGATTTCAGGTGATCTCCAGTGGTCCCTGATAAAGCATTTCTTTTCCACGATACTGTTAGGGGAGAGTCAAAATTAGATCATGGCTACAGATCTTTTGACCCCCTTCCCCCCCTTTCGATAACGTCCATCTCTAAAAAAGTTTTTTTCATACCTCTTTTTTTGCATCTGATTCTTTCCATTGACTTGAGTTTTGTATTTTAGGGGGGGGGGGTCAGAATTAAAATTAATGATTTTTTCTTTATTTTTTAAAAATTTAAATAGGTGAGCAGAATACTAGAATATAAAAATCTTAATTCAGTTTAGTGACATGGGCTCCCTAGGTTGAGCAAAAATGGCCAAAAACGGCCAAAATTAAAACCCCGCATCTTTAACTTCCCCAAAAAATCTTTTTTCCTCGTTAAAAATTGAATCACTGGGCCACACAATATTAAAGTAGATTATATTCCTCTGAAGCTTTAATAATAATAATGCTATAATACCTTATTCCTTAGAATTAACATTCCAGGTAATTAACGCGAAACAAGACTTGTGTAAATTTTCATAAAAAAAAAATCACTATTTTTAACAAATTTTGCAATATTTTCCACTTTTTCAGCTTAAGGTTGGGTTTCGAGACGTCAAATAAATAAAGACGTCAAATACACAAGACTTGTTTAATTTTCATAAAAAATGCAAAATAAATCGATTTTTTTTAAAAAAAATTCGCGTTAATTTTGGGGCTCTTAATTTTAGGTGGTGTTAATTTTAGCGACCTTTTATGGCGCGCTTATTTCTTGGATTCATATTTTTCAGTAAAAAGAAATTGAGAGCCACAGTTGGGTGTGACTAATATAACCTTTGAATTTTCCCTAGAAATGAAATGGATAGTTAAAAGCTACTAGATTAATAATCCAAAAAATTACAAATCTAGAAAATTAGTAATCCAGGATATTAACACGAAAATTTCAATTGTCGCATTAATTTCTTGGAAACTTGGCGACCTCACTTTTAAGTGTCCTAATCACTAAAAAGAAATATATTGTGATACCAAAGATTTGAGTCTTTTCTTTCTAAGGGTATACCTGGGTAAGATGGAGGGGAATGAACTCTTAGCGGACCTCTAAACCTGAAGTGAATTGTTAGGGAGGTGACTTCGAACTAATGATGGGCCTCGCCAGGCCATGAATTTTCATTTGAGTAAACTGTGCAGGCGAGCAAATATTTTCATCAAAAGTAAGATCGCGGCTACGAAAACCGAACACATAACGTCCATGGATTAACGTGGGTTGACCCCCCCGCCTCCAAAACGTCCATTGGACGTTATCTGTAGCCATGATCTAATTTTGACTCTCCTCTTATCAAAGTCACTAACGAAATGATCTCTCAGCAGCTTTTTTTTAATGCAGGGCTATAATTATAATGAAATTAAGGTCCTGATCAAGCTATTCCGCAGTGATCGTTTAGTTCGATCAAGTTAATCGACAGAATCCATTTTCCCCCATCACTTGAATTTTTTTACATTTTGACTCTTCGACCTTGATCTGCGTAGAGCAATACGATACTTCTATGGAACTATCAATGCACACTAGAAACTCGTCACGGGAGATATAGAAATCTAGAAGAAATAGGACCGATCAATGAATGTTGTCCGATCATTATTAATTAATCATTGATCGTCGATCAGTCGTTATAATTAGCCCTGAATGCAATTACTGGTACTGCATGGCACATCCAATAAAATCGCTTTTCTGATGATAAATATTATTACAATTACTTCTTTGCCGCCCAACTATGGTGGATCTTTACCCTAAAGAAAGGCCCAGATTAAAAAGAATATGATCCACTCAGCCCAGTAGCAGAAAGTGTGCAATACTGCGATGGTCATCGCGGTAAGCAGACACAAATCTCAAGATCTCACGGAATGATTCAGGATGAGCACGGATTTCAATGTGTAGGTTAGGGTAGGTTTGCCTGAGAGTGAGGGTTATTAAAGATTTGATTTGTGCGAGGTTTGTTATATCTCATTTGATATTTGTCGCTTTTTGACCGTTCTGGTGACAATTCTTCCTCTGAACAAAAATCTAAAAATCTCCAGTTATACCGACTAATAAAAAAATTGTCCCTTGAATATTTCACGGAATGATCAACCACAAAACATCCTCATCGCAGCAACTTTAAAACCTTTCTGTTTTTGGGAGGTGAGGGTTTGGGAGTCAAAATGTACACAACTTAAAGTGATGTGAGAAAACCGGATATTGTCGATCAACAAAACTTGTTCGGACTAAATTCATTTTGACTCTTTTCTTCTTCTCCCTTTTCTCTTTGGTGCACCACCACTAACCACGCCATATTTTCGCCACTCTTGGTTTGTTGCAGTGATTGTAATGAGTTGTTGTTGACCTTTAGTGTTTGAATCAAGTTGGAGGCTCTATGCTAAGCTGAGGTGACTATGACTTTGTCGGAACTATAGCTATTTTTGATATATAGAGAGCACACAATAATTGTTTATGTGAATTTTTTTATATATATATATATATATATATATCATTTTATGCAAGTCACAATAAGTATGGTTTGTGGTTAAGAGTCACAACTAGAAAAACTGGATGGTCAGGGCCCTGCTACGATACTCATCTTTTGTATTCAGTGTGGCCAATTTTTCGGTATTTTGGCTTATTTCGGCGGATTTTTGGCTAATTTGCGTCGTTTTGGATATTTTTCTTAAGCTTAGGTCTGTTTGAAATCAGTTATTAAACTGGTTACGTTTGTACAACCCCTTACGCTGGCTGTTCATCTCTTAGCGAAGCCAATGTAATAATAGGCACTAAAGTTGACTATCTATAACTCGACTCTCTTCCATAACTCGAAAGATTTTGCAAGCACGGTGAACTAATAAACACTCATTCTGTCTAACTGGAACACCTGACACACTTGATTCCCTCTAGATTTTTGAGTTACAGAGAGTCAACTATACTATTTTTTGGTTCGCTACCATTTACCACTCACCACACGACACGACTTATATTTTCGCCACTCTTGATTTGTGTGGTTCTGGCAGTGATTCTAATAAATCGTTGGTGCCGCTAGTGATGGAAAATACTTTCATGTTTGATATTGTTGCGGTCAGTAAAGGTTGCGAAATTAGCGCAAGGTCTTCCCGCGGCATTATTCAGGAAAAGTCGCGGGAATTTAATCTCGCGCATATAGTTGGAAAATAAAATTGAAAAAGACAATCAAAATAAAAAAGTCGCGAGAATTAAAAGTCACGCCAGGAAAAACAATAGTTGCAGTGAGAAAATGGCGTAAAGTTTTGCGCGACAGTTTATTCCCGCGACAATATCTGACAAAGTTATTATTTGAAATCAAGTCCACACTCCACGCCACGCTTCGTCATTCTTATAAACCCTTTTTTAAAACGCGTGTGTCTGAAATACGATACCCCATAAAAATGTGAATCAACTCTCGACATAAAAAAAGAAAATTCTGATGAAAACTGACACGCGTACTGTCTGCAAAAAAAGTCAAAAAAAAAGAAGAAAACCTTTCTACGAAATATCAATGTTGGTGGACTGTCTCAACACTTTGTCTAATTTGTTGAAAATTACATCATCAAGAATCTGATTGGTGCATTTGAAAATGTCACAATTTGATGTCATCTTGAAGTCAAAACTAATGAAAACAATTCTAAATGAGCCAATCGGAATCTTGATGATGTAATATTCAACCAATTAATAGTCTGGATCAGACAACTTTTTGCGTCATGTGATGTTGGTGGAGTGTCGCGCTTAAATCCACAACAACGGTAACAAACAATACGGCGCTTGTTTGTATTAGCTAGAGTAGGTGACAGCCCGTGACGTCACCCATTGTTGACGCGCTTGACATGTCTATATGCGGACCGATGAAAATAGATTTTGTGTTGACAAAAGAATTTGTTAAAATAACAAAATAGTCGTTTCGCCATAAAAAAAATGAATTCAATAATAATAAATAAAAAAAAATGTGTTGTCGCGATTCTCTCTTATTTGCTATTTGATACCTATGACCTTACGCTTAGAGAAAAAGCTTTTTTTTTTCAATTTGATTTTTTAATGATTAATTATTATTATCAATAACGTTGTTTTGTTTCGAATTGAGTCCGCTATGAGAGTGCTTAGTATTTAGTGAAGGTATTTTTTCACACAATGTTATTTCATGGAAAATTTGTTTTTGTGTTTTTTCATTCTGTACCTCGTGGTGTTATTTCATGGGTGTTTTGCGTTGGTTGTGTTGTGTTATTGTGGCATGCGCGTGCGCAGAATGAGGTAAGGTTACTTGTTTGGCGTATGCGACACGTTAGAAGAAGAAGTGATGAATAAAAGTAAATTTGGGTAATCAGTTTGAGCTTATGATTGACTAGGGTGGATATTTTCTCGAGGGGTTGAATCACTGTGAAGAAATCTCGTACACCTTCGCTGGAATTTCTATTGTATCTACGAAAATATTATAGAAATCCTACTGTTTAAATAGAAATTTCGTACTCCTTTCGAGAGAGTGATTTTCGCCTCGGATTTTCTTAAAGTTTAAAATCCATACCCCTCGTGACTAGGGAGATTTTCTACAATCAAGTTTTTTTATTTGTACTTACACATTCCCTATAATTCCATATGGTCTGAGAGTCTAGTAAAGCTGCAGATATTTATATATATATATATATATAAAAAGTGTAGACAGTGATATTTAAAATGGGTATATCTTCTTCAATTTTTATTCATTTAAGCTAATCTTCACACATATCGTAGCTACTGATGAGCACTTTAATCTGATTTAATTATTTTGGAAAATGAAGAAGAATTGCGGTCAGAAAATATAAAAGAAAAAAATTAACTTTTTTATTTTGAATACAAATCGTAACATTTTAATTTCACCTTAATTGACTATCTTAGCTGATATCAAAAATGTATTCATTTTTATTTTAGCTTCATTTCTCATGAAGTTATGGTATGATTTGTTACCCCTAGTCAAGCCAACAGGGACGGGTCTAAAGTAAGGTTCTTAAAGTGTAAACCTTACTTAGACATCATTAAGTAATGCACGCAAAATATTAAAAAAGAAAGTAATTAGAAACAACTGTTTTCTAAGAGTAACGGTAAATTTTGATTGCTGTGTAAAATGTATCTAGCTCACGTATTTTTGTTTAATAATGATATTTCTCACATTTTTCTTTGTAACGTACCTCACGATTATCTATCCACGAAATAGCTATTTTGATCAGGTATATCTTCTTTTCTTTCTTTTAATTTTTCCATCTGGTCGTCTCACCTTGTCATCACGGTCGGTTGTTGCCATCGAATATTTAGGAATATCGCACTAGACCTGTGTGTCCTTGCTCTCGTAGAATGGCTTCACTTCTGGTTGAGTGTACTATGGGAGACACTTATCTATCAGATTATATTTGTACAGTATTACATTGAAGAACCTTTTCAGAGTCTGATTATGTCGTTTTTAATAGCTATTTTTAAGAAGAGTTTGACATCTGTTTAATATATGCATTACAGATTCGCATCCATTTTAACAGAGCCTGCACGTGGTATCAGAAAGAAGCAACGCTCGATCTTATTAGCTGAAATGATTTTGTAGCTATTGTCTGACAGTATAAATCATAAATGTTTTTCCAAAACCAGTTGTAGCAACCTTTTTGAAGATTTACATCATTCTCTCTCGTAGTAAAATTGATTCCTTGCCATGAAGAACTAGTTAAAGCAGAAATAAGTTGCTCATTTCTTCTAGTGCTTCTTATGCTTGGTGGTGTTGTAGTTATGTCGTTATTATCGTTTTTGAAGTTGATTGAATATTCTTCATCATTGATGTTTCAAATAAGACCTAACTCTTCAGTATATTCTTTTTCATCTTTGAAAATAGAGGCATGATTTGTATCCAGGCACTTTTTGTGAAACATGGTTACTAATCGTAATCTTTGATCGCTAGTTTGAAGTAATCTTATGGCTGTCTTTATTTTCATCTCCTTGTATGTCTGTTCGATTGACCTTAGCCCTTTTCCACCATCTTCTCTCTTTAAGTACAAAACTTCATTCGTTTGTTGATAATGTTTAGCACCGTTTTCCACTAACGCCGTTCTAACAATTATGTCCATTTGTTTCAAGTCGTCGATTCGAAATCGTTCAGACCAGAAGAAATACTCCCAAGGTTCCGTTAATGAAGGTGTTTGTGGCAATATTTTTATTAAAATCGGACAATGGGGATGACCATATAATGTTTGCACGTTTTGTGATTGTTTTCTTTATTTCCTGGCATAAATCTGACACATTGTGTGAGAAATTTTCAGGAACTCCGAGAAATTTGTAAGAATCATTGAGTTTGAGGCGCTCTACTTTTAAAGCCATCATTAAGAATGACATCTCCTTCATCTTGGGAAATTTCCCCCTTCTTTACATGGACGCATTTGCATTTTTTTTTCATTCCATAATAATCCAGCATCACTCATCATACTTTGGATATGTTCAAGATTCTTCTTTTAGGAGTTCTTAGTCTTGTCGTACTTTTTCAGGTCATCAACAAATAAACTGTGAGTTACTTTTTCCCTAATAGGGGCACTCAAAGTATAACCATCACGTTGTCTGATGCTCCAAGAAATTGGATTCTTTGCGAGAGTATACAAGCACGGTCCAAGTGAGTCGCCTTGTAGCTCTCCATTACTAAATTTTATAATTCTAGATTCATGTATGCCTTGAGTTGTCGGTATTTCGATTTTGACGTACCAGTTATTAAAAACTTTTACAAGAGCTTTTTCTAGTGTTGACGGTACCCTTTGTGTGCTGATAATTTCAGATATCATTTCATATAGCTATGACTTAAGGAATCAAAAGCCTTTCTCACATCAACCCATGCACAGCTTAAGTTTCGGCGATGTGTTGTAGCATCTCGTATGATCATATCATCAATAAGGAGTTGTACCACTACATTTAGACTTAGCACCTCATTGATCAATTTGCATGAGTATATTATGGTGTAGATGTTTATTTTGAAAGTGTAGAAGTACAGAAGTATACCATTTATAAACGTTGTTTGTGCAGGTCGTTGGTTGCTTACACTAAATTTGCCATCTTTGGGAATAAGCGTTATCCTTCCAAGTGAAAACCATATGTCTGGATCCATTGCATCATTACAGATTTTGTTAAAGCATCTTGCAATAACTGGTCGATGTCAGTTTTTTCCACCAAAAGTTGACAATTAAGTCTGGTTTTGGTGCACTCCAATTTTTCTTTTTTTTTTGATGCATTGTTTTATAAGATCTTCGATGATTAGTAGAGGATTGTTATCTACTTCTGGAATAATTTCGGTAAAAACCTTTTCGATTTCATCAATCCAAGTTGCACCTGCATTACCACAGTCGTTCTTTTCCCATATTCCAGCCCAGAAATCAGTTACATCATTTACGTTTTCAAATATTTGTTTCGGTGTACACGTGAGTTTCTCATAGATCGGTTTTGTGACATTGTCTGCTTTTTCTTCAAATTTGGATATAAATTTATCATTTTGATTCGCATTAAACTCGTTATTCAATTTCATACTTTCTGCATTTAAAGATTTTCGCTTTCGTGATGCAGATAA
>JAUKPT010003997.1:0-11523 GCA_032273505.1 Nanomia bijuga | reverse complement strand
TAATAATAATAATAATAATAATAATAATAATAATAATAATAATAATAATAATAATAATAATAATGACGCACACTGTTTGAAGGTGGTGCGGTTTTAAGCCTATTTTAAGCCATTTTCAGCATGTAGTAAATCAGAAAATGAAAATTGAATTATGTAGCTAAACCAACCGTACCCAGTGCGAAGAAATGTTGCAGGCATGAAGGTTTTATGCCTGTAAGTATGTAATACATCGAAAACAGTCTAATGAAACAGACCAAGGTGTAATAGGTTTTCCAATGTTATCTTTTTCACAGTAAATCAGGTACATTAGGGGAAAGTTGAAATGGCCTGAATGACTGGAAGGAATGTTTACAAAGAATCAATATCATAAATAGCGAAATGTCTTTGTTTTATTGAAATTCATGATTTTTCTTTCGGGAGAAGCTTCAGTTTCCGCCAGATTCTAAACTTCTTTCTGAACTAATTCGTTCTACCGGAAAATTCCATCCGGGAGTTGATCCGGCTTCAAAAAAAGTTCCGTATCACGATCGGACAAAAAACCCTTTGATCCATCCCCAAAAAGGGGATGATCTGACTGTGGCAGGACGTTCTAATCGCAAGGTTGCACACCTTTTTCTACCGGGCAATTGAGATGTGTCCATGAAGGATCTACACGTGGGAAAGAAAGCCTGCACATGCGCGTATGGAGTAGAATGATATTGCTTACCTTCATACTTTGAATTTTTGATCATGTTCTTCAAGCCAGGGGTTTTTCTCACGTTTAACAGCCAATCATCGGGAAGATAGCTGGGGATTCCCTGGGTTGGCAAAATGTTGGGCATTCCCGTATCTGGTGATTCCTTGGTTGTGATTCTCCCAATTGGTTGATTAAAAGTGTATAACTCTCTGATTGGCGGTCCTATATTTGGGAATTCCCCGGTTGGTTGTCCATCATTGGGGACTTCCCCAAAGGGTTGCTCCATATTTGGGATCTTTTTAACCGGCGGCTCTAAACCTGGGATTTTCTCAAAAGGTTGCTCTTTATAGGGGACTTCCCCTACCGACTGTCTTATGCTTGGATCCTCCCCAAGTGTTTGTTCTGTAAGAGGTGGTATCACATTGTCATTAGGCATTCCCCTCATTGGTCGCATTGTATTTTGGGTTTCCTCATTCGCTTGCAATGGATTTTCGCGGTTTTTTATTAAATCTAAGTTTGGCATTTCTAGTGCAGGTTGCTCTATACTAGAGATCCTCAGACCAGTTCTCAATAAAGGTGGGATTCCTATAAATCGTTGTCGGAATTTAGGGAGTCCCTGAACGGGTCGAATAACACCAACCTCCATAACTGGTGAACGAGATTTCCACAAGCCTGAAGAAATTGGGGGGAATTTCGGCATTTCCCACCCACCTAGAGGAGAGAAAGGTTGAAATTTTGGTAATTCCCATCCGGCTGGATCATCTGTTCCGGGAATCCCCTCATTGGAAGAGGACTTCAAAGGGGTTCCCTGTGAATCTTCTCCCCCCGTGTTAACAGATGTGAATGGGAGGACTCGGTACGATTGGAATGGGATAGAGGATGATGCTTCGTTGACACAGTAACTGAACCTCAAAACCGCCATCTTGGATAACCTTCCAAACAGGTTTCTGTGGAGCAGCCATTTACAAAGTTGCTCCGGGGTTGTCATAGAAACTCTCTTGTCATCGGTTAATGATGGGAGATTCCCATCACTGATAGCCGGCGGTGCTGGTGATTCTGCAAACAACAAAAACAAAAATGGCAGACGGCTGAAGGTTTCGTTGCTTTGGAAACGCAAAGACAGTAATAATCGGGAAATTGTTTAGTTTAAGAAGCTGACAATGCAATGAACATGTTCATTGACAAATCAAAATTTTGTTGAAAATGATTTTGTTGAAAAAAGGCTCAAGGTCATTTCCATTACTATTTGTTTAACATTCCCGATGAATGCGTGTTGGGGGGGGGCATTGTCTGCATTGTCAGCACTTTTTAGTTTCCATAGCGACATTAGAGCGTTCTTCAGCCGCACCACAATTCTTGTTTTTGTTTTGTTCGCACCCGGTCTTACACGGTATTCGGTGTTCGGTATTCGGTCGTATTTACTTCTTGGTAGATGCAACGTTAAGAGAATTGGTTTGACGGAAGAACGCGCTTTTAGATGAAGATGCGCATTCAACCGCGAGCCAAAATGAAATATGTTGTGGAGATTCGTGAAGTGCCGTGATGTGTTATGTGTGTTCAGAAAAAGGATCTGTGCATCCAAATATTTTCTCTTACTTGCTTAGGGACCATCGATAAATTCAATCCGGAATTTTTAACAGGTTTTGTCTGCTAAAATTGTACCCCCTCCCCCCCTTACCCGTTAACAGACAAGACAAGAGTTTTCATACTAGTTTCATAGAAGTGATTAAATTTCTACTGTTTGCTTCTATATCAAATCCTTGTGTCCGGATTTTTTTAACAGACACAGCATTACCCCCTCCCCCCTTAAACAGACAAAACCTGTTAAAAATTCCGGATTGAATTTATCGATGGTCCCTAACTCAAATCATCTTAGAAACTATCACACGAAGTCCAAAAGAAATAGATTGTCAAAATAGGAAACCTACATTTTAAGGTACATATGGTAATTTAAACCTATTTTTGTGCAGCTGCCATGTCTAAACAAAATGTCTAACTGCAGCAACAATCCCCAGAGAATCTTTTATTGTACTTAAAAAGTATACTGCACAGTCAATTTAAGCAAAAAGCCAAAACTTCAAAAAAACATATTTGGAGAAGTATTTTGATTTAAAAAAAATCCTTATGGATTCATGTTTTTCTATGGTTTGGCACCTCTTAAAATATTCATGAAAAAGTTATTATATTAGCTTTGCTGTTTCAATTCCAACAGCAATATACACTACAACTTGATCTGCAATTAACAATCAATTATAAAAAGATAGAATGAAAGTTACTTACATCATATGGCGAATCAATGTCCTGCAAGAATGCAACAACTGTAGGAACTATAAGAAAAAATGAACTATACTTTAGTCCTGTTTGACAGCATTTGTTACATAATGTCTTATGACGTTACGATGTCGTAAAATGACGTCAGAGCGTCAGATTTGAAACTTGCAAATGCTTTCTTTTAACATTATCTTAATCGTGTCCAAGTATAAAGTTGAAAGAATAATCTAAACATATTTTATGGCCATTGACGTATTTTATATGGGAAAATAAAGGATTATTTGACTCATCCCCCAATTTTGCACCACTAAGCCAGAACCACTTATCCTATAAAAAAACAAAATTTGTCAGAAGGTGTCTTATAAATATATATTAAAAGTCACCGATAAAAAACTGAAAAAGCAAAGGGGTCTGGAGATATTTACGATATAATCGATATAATCCTAGGATCCCCCCCCCCATACAAAATAGGGTTAATGGGGGTAGAAGACCTATATTTAAACTGTGGGAGCAAAAAATGTTATGGAGTGGAATTGAAATTTCTATCACCCAAATATTTCGTCCTAACAATTCTGTTAAATCGTTTTTGGACCCACAGTAATAAATAAATTTACCCAATTCTGTCCTTCTGTCTGTCTGTTATTAGATTTTCTCTGTAACCAATCATTAAAATTCTTAGATTTCTTGCATCAAGCTTGTCTTAGTGGCCAAATCTGGGGACAATGGGCCCAATTTGGGCCATTTTAATAGTTTTTGGCCATTTTCTCCAGTTTAAATCATGAGGGTTTTCTAATTTTGCATAACATTAATTATATAATGATTATATATAAGTTCTTCTTATCTACAATATTGTACAACTTGATGTACTTAGTGGGTCCAATATCATCCAGCTAGTTTTTCTTATTACAAATTATTTAGAATAATAAAAAAAATATTTATGTTTAGGTCTTTCTTATCCATATCAAAATTCAATCTTGGGAGCAGAATTATCTATCTCAGCAAAGACATTGAACTAGGGGTCCAAGTGCCTATCAGCCTAGTGTCCGCAAATCGATAGAACTATAGTGGGTGAGCTTACAGCTCTCCGTGACTGTTCCATCATAAGTGCATACCATTACATTACCTAGCTGCAATTATTTCATTAATAATCTGCAACAACCTTATTAAATACAATACTGTTACTATCGCTGGCCTTTTTATTTAAAAATGACCTGAAAGGGTAAAAAATACAATTTTTTTGGACTTCTAACTTAGAAGGAGAAATTCACAAAAAATGAATTAGGCAATGCAAAAGAATGTACCATCAATAGCTTTCTTCACAGCAGGGAGATTTCTTTCAACCCAATTGATGAAGTCTGAACTTGGGGTTGGGACTTGAAAGATTCGGCTAATAATTTCCTACAAAAAAACGATATAAAAATTATTCAAAATGACAAATGATAGATATACTCAATTTATGCGTAACTTGGATCATCAATGTCTGAAAGTAATCTGTTGATCATCATACCTGCTCTTTGGTATCTCTCTTGTTAGCAGATTTACTGCCAGATGACATCGGTGGAAAATCACTAAAATGAGAAAGAAAATACAGTAACACCTAGTTATAGCAGACATGCTCTAAAGCGGGCACCTGACCTGATGATTAAGAAGGACAAGCACTGACATTAACTTCCTGACAGTTGTTTTCGAAATATAGCGATATACAGAATTTTGAGGCTCGAAATAAAATATAATGAAGTCCTTGCACCCCTGTAAATCTGGAAGCAAATTTGTTAACGTTCCGTACTTGTAATTCTTGTTCTTGTTCTGTTGGCCTCTATGCGGCTGCTGCTGCTGCTGCTGCTGTTGCTGATTATTATTAGAAGCACCATTAACCCTGGGAGATGTAATACCAGCAACTTCATCCCAAAATGACGCATTGTAATCATTCTTATTAGGCTTCGCATGGATTGGTTGACCAGCAGCATTCCATGGCAGGGAGTTGAAATTCTAAAACAAGAAGTACTACAACTGAAGAAAATGTGAGAAAATCTGAGATGTAGACCCTCTCAATATCTAAATGAAAGCTAACCTGATCCGACTGCCTCACATTTCACTTTTTTTACCTGATCTCTACCTCCCTCTCGTCCCGACCAGATTAAGTAAATGCAAAGAAAGACTAGCCAGAACATCACCCCAACCAAGAAATATGACATAGCTATTACTTGTTGTTGTTGTTGCTGACGGACTTGCTGTTGCTTCATATGCTGCTGCTGTTGGATTTGCAAAGCTTTCTTCGCCTCTTCAGCTTGGATCTCTACCAAGGATTTTACCCTTTGTTGCTGTTGATAGGATCTGAAACAATCAAAGTTAAATGTATACAAGTTAACTATAAATGGATCCACTGACAGTGATATGTGAACCTACCAAACAGTTGCCAATGATATACACAAAAAACATGGCTCTAAAGCTAACAGGGTCTTGGCTTACAAAAATCGGATGATTTTGGTCACCTAACAAAGTTGAGAACCAGATTTTTCCAAACATGCAGTTTTTAATAAGAAATGCAGAACAATTTGTTGAACAAATCTAAGCTTAAGAAATTACACATTAATTGACTATTTTTCACCAAATTTTGGCACTGAGGCCACTTTTTCCCAAAAACTAGATTTATTGCCGGAAATCCTGCTCCATCAAGGTACATACGTCCGCAAGTCTGCACACACAATGATTGGAACTTTGATCTCAATGAAAAAAAGTCTAATAGAGATCAAATAGAGACCATTTTTAATGAAAATAGAGACCATATGAAAAGTCTATCAGAGACCAAGTTTCTCTAAGGAGACCAAGTTCTCATCACTGCACGAGGGAGAATTTATAGAACCAACCTCTGAAGTCGGTTATAGAATGAAATGATCAATTCAATGCAATGTCTAATTTGCCATTAAGCAGTTTAGCCAAACAAGCAAAATAAAAACACAAGCTTTTCCCCAGATGTTCATGTTTTAACCAAAATTAAGGTCTTAATACAAATTCCCATTTCACACTGAAATAACTTAAAAACAAACCCTTGTTGTTGATTCCATCGTGCTCTTTGTTGCTGCTGCTGTTGCTGTTGCTGAATGAGCTGCTCGTGATGAATTGCTTTCATGTGCTCATGCAACTCAGCTTGCTTTCTCTCCTCAATCCTTTGAATCTCAGCTAAAGAGGGAGCAGAAGTTGTTGGGGTCACTCGGTTCCATGTGGATGCCATTGTTTGCTAAAAAAAGAAGCAAAATGTCTTTATTTACTACAAGAGACTCATTTTTAACCCAGCTAATTGCAATCTTCGCTGGCACAGTCTTGTATCTTTCGCATTTGTTGTTTCTGAGTTTTTTAAGTCAACTCAAATTTCTAAGGTTAAGCCACATTATTTTGCGATGCACCCTAAAATTAGCTTTTATAGGGCACCCTTATTTTCAGTAATTAGTTGTTTTTTTTTGCTTTAGCTTCCATTATGGAGCTGAAGGATTTACCATTTGTGATTTTGTAGGTATATCTTTTGGTAGTTCTATGCAGATTTTAGAGCACTTCTCTGCCAATTTTCATTTTAATTTTGTCTGGATTCTAGTTTTTAAAGTTTTTTCAGTTTAAAAACCAGACGGTATGAACCCATTTTTTCTGTGAACCCAAATACAAAAATAAAACCATGACTCACAAAATTGAATTCATTAAGAAAAACAAATAAAAAAACGTATCATGCATATGTATTATCCATTCATTTACCTGCTGTTGCTGCTGTTGTTGCTGCTGCTGCTGTTGCTGAGCTTGTTGTTGCTGTTGTTGCTGAGCTTGCTGTTGCTGCTGTTTTCTCTGCTGGTCCTGTTGATACTTGGCATAGAGCATGTGTTGTTGGATTTGCTGTTGTTGGGCTTGCTGTTTCTGTCGAATTTCCTCCTCTCTTCGATTCTGTTCTTCAAGCATACGTTGTTCAGCAATTTTCTGTTGTTGCTGAAGTTGTTGCTGTTGTTTCAAAGCTTCAAGGGCTTTTCTTTGTAACTCTTCTTTTTCCTTTTGTTTTTGATCATTCTCTTGCTTTTTCTAAGATAAAATTATCATTAATTTAAATACATCTGATTGCTTTAGCTCAACTCTTAAAAGATTGAGAAATAATGCTACATATATTATTATAAAGTTAACATAAAACAAGCAAACTGGAAGTGGGGTTTGAGACGAAAAAGTAGTGCCAATTGGAAAGAGCAAAATCGGACAAATTACATGCATGTCAGTCGAGATATTGGCTATTGGCCAAAACCCTAAATTTAGGCCCAATTTGGAATTGAATTGGCCCATTTATGGGTGCCAGGATTTCTTTGTGTGCAGAAAAACTTTCAGTCTATACTCGATATCAGAATATGCTATATCAGCCAAACCTAACTAATGATTTAAACTCAAGAAAATGATCAAAACTCTCAAATTTGGGGCATTTTGGGCCCATTTAGATCCAATTTTTAGGACAAAAGGTTTTGGAATAAGAAAGCTACAAATCAATTGCAGATTTCATAAAATGAAATATTAGACAAACCTAATGATTCAAACTCATAAAAGTGACCGAAAACCTCAAATTTGGGTCATTTTGGGCCAAGATTTTTGTTTTCCGAAAATCAACTTAATCTCATACAACAATTTATAACTTGATGCAAAAAATCAACAAAAACTATTGATTGGAAGTATGTGCTTTGTGTTACTGATAGATAGACTGACAAAGCTGGTTTCATAGGACACACTGACCAGTTAGGCGGGTCCAATTTTTTTTAAAAATTTCACTATGCATTTCAGTCAAATAACTTTTGTCAAGTGCCAATTCTATATCAACAACCAGACTAATAAAACATACCTTCTCTTCAATACTTTCTTCAGCATTTTCTTTGTTCTTATTCTTCTTTTTGTTCTTCTTCTTGGTTGGAGTATTTTCAACAGACGTTTCTTTTCCCTCATCCTGAAGAAATAAAGATATTTAGACCAATGTAATAAAAACACAGGTGTTTCAGAACTGACGTCAGGGAAAAATACTTTTAATTGAACTACCAATTTACGTCAATTTTGTAAATATCAGCCTTCAAAACGAATCATATAACTTTTCTTTAGTTTATGGTAGCCTTTCGAGGTAAAAGTATATGTATATGATATGCCCTAAAATTAAATAGTCTACAAGTGTTTTCGTTAATGATTAGTAAATGATCTAAACGGTTGAAATCTTCACTAGCTACAAGAAATCGCAGAGCATCAACATTTAAACACTATCCCATTAATACTGGGGCCATTAACCCTATAAAATAACCTTCGTTTTCTTTTGAAAAAAGCCCCAAAAAATAATTGTTTTCATATTTACATCATCGGATAGTCTAAATAATGTAGTCTATCATATAAGCTTTCATCTCAAAAAGGTTTTAGAGAGCTATCTTTATTTTTATTGGTGAAAATTGTCTACAAAACTACTCCGTTTTTAACGTTTTTTGGGGAATTTATGCATTTTATTGCATATTTTGAATATCGGTACGTCACGATTCTTCCCGCCATTTTTAGAGAATTCATTTTAAACAAATCAGAATTTAAGAATCCTGTTCGATTGTTGTTTCGAATGCCATCGTCATTTTTGCGAATATTATACGGAGATAAAAATGGAAGATTTCAGTTCAAATCTTTTTTGAAAACATGAATTATTATTTCAAAAATATTGAAACTTAAATTAAATAATTAGTTTAACCCTTAATTTTTTGTAAATCTATTAGATAAAACAACTGGCTATCATATACTTTTTATAGAATTCAAAAAAGTTGAGTAGAACTCAAGATATCATTAAATTAATAAGAACATGTCTGTTTCTCCGAAGAGTATTTTTCCCATCGAAACAGCTGTGTGCAGCACTAATTGGCTATTTGTTCGTGGGAAAACTTTGTGATTAGTTGTTTTTCATTTCTTGTTATTTAGTCATTGTTATGTGAAAAATCCTTCAGCACTAATTTGCTATGTTTTTGTTGCAAAATTTTGTGATTAGTGGCTTTTCGTTAGTTTTTTTAGTGTTTATTAGCATTTATCTCTTTCGTGTTGATTTCTTTCTTAACTTGTTTGATGTTTCTTCTTGTTTTCTATACTCCATACTCCAGTGTGACGTCAGTGAATTTGGAGGAGCATATTCTTTCACTTTTATGGTTGGCATGTTAATAACTGATATTAGTTTTGGCAGAAACAAGCAATATTTTGTGTCAATGTACTCGTTACAATATGTATTAATACTTTGAACAGAAAAATAAATTACAACAAATGTGTGACATTTTGCATCGATATTCATCTTGCGACAAGGCATGTTTTTATGTTAAAGTTGATTCAGAAAAATCCACATTTCAAAACTGGTATATGGACAAATCGCAAAGTTAAATACATCTTTTCATATCAACTTATCATAATGCCATGTTTAGGAAGCTCATTCGTCACTGAACTATCAACCTTAATGTTGTTACTTCACTGATTCACGTGCTTCCATCTGCTGGTTGAAACTATCCAAGTTTTTTTTCATGATGATCAATAGTGTTGTTTTCAAAATGAGTATTTCTCATTGTCGGTTGCATTCCTGATATATCTGGTGCATTGCTGTTTTATGTAGATCGGAGTTGGTGCTCTATGCGAAAAAGGTTTTCAGATTTAGTCAGGTAGATTTAATGCTATTAAAAATATCTATGGATTTATTAATGCTCATTTGAGGAAAGTTTTATTTCATAATAAACGTGTGATGTGGGATAATATTAAGGCATTTTACTGTAGTCTAGATTTTAAACCAAGTGTCTGGTAGAATTAAATGGAGGTTTATAAAATTGTGTCAGGAAAATGCCAAGGATATCAAAAATCTCCTAAGAGCAGGCTAGTGTGTTATCACTTTCTGACATGTAACAATTAAAATAATAAAGCATAAAAGTTAGCTTTTAGTTTTATTATATTCTCATGTGCGTGTAGGCATCATGTTAATAAACATCATTGAAATGATTTTGATATCAAACTGGTTGTTAATGCAGAGTGAAATTGGATTGTATCTGTGCGCACTCGCTTTACAGTAGCATGAGATGTAGATCAAGCTTTTTGGTCCGCTTTTATGATTTCGTTGGCTGTTAACATGGTGATGATTTTGGGTGAGATTGGTCCATATCTGTCACTTTTATTTATTATAAATGGCAATCAAATATTCAAGATATTTGGGATGATGAATTTACTACTGCTTAAACAATGAGTTGGAGATATTATTACAGACACAGAGCAGTATCGATTCTACATGACTTATAAAAATGGTTAATCAATTTGAATAAGCCATCAATCATCATTGAACTTTAAGGCTCTTTTCATAGTCATACATCTATAAAAAAATAGTTGTTCTTGGTACATTTTATTTACTTTTTATTTACTTTTGACTATTTTAAATTATTCTGACAATCATTATTAAGTTTGTGCGTGTTACTGCGTTACTGCAAAAGATAAATACACATCCAATCCTTTCATTATCTGCAAGGAATGTAGCGGATATTCGGAGATGTTGGCTTACCATTATTTTATATGATTAACCGATTCTCTTGTATCGTACAGATTTTTCTCTTTTCGTTGATGTTGAATTAAGTATAAACAAAGGTGTGGAAAGTAATTGCTGATGTCATACAGCGTGGTTACATACAAGACTAAATTTAAGTGCCATAAATGGACCAATTTCTTCCAAAACTATCACTTTAAAATTCAACGACTTGGTGTGAATTCATAGTAGAGAAAATTCTATGATTATTACAGAAAGAAATTTCACGGTATAACCAGTGTAAGGAAAAAAATTCACATACATAACTATACTTGTTACTATACTAATAAAAATTCCTGTTTTTGTTTTTGATTGTAGAAATATCTGTAATGATTATTCCATAATAAATTTCTACGGTTATATTTAAAATATTTTAACAAATTGATTTTACATTGGTTATACCATAGAATTTCTTTACCCAAATGTAGGCAATGATACTCGTAGAGCTTTTGTTGTATCGTATTGATATAACATTTGACTAAAAAATAACATCAGCCTAAATTTTGACGCGATAGATACATTTAACTCATGTGTAATTTGGTTCGTAAATAAACAATTATCTTTCCAGTAATGACGTATTATGTCACACACAACCTCGCTATACACGCTTTTTGTCCATTTCTAATATTTTGAGACAATTGTAGCTGACAATAAGTTTGATTTATCACTTCACTTCACGTCATTAACAGTGATAAATCAAACTTTTTGACAGCTCTTATTATCTCAAACATTTTTCAAACAACGAAAGCGTGTATTGTAAACGATGCTGTGTGCGACATACGTCGTTACGGGAAAGCTGTATCGTTTACTTAGCTTATGGTTTGCAATTTTCTGTACAAGCAAGTAAGCCTCCACAAATTTATGTAACAATTTTGCACTTACCTACAATCATGGACAAAATAAATTGAACAAATTAAAAATATTCCGACAACCCCCCTACCCCCTTACAATGTTGTGTAAAGGGTTGTTTTATCCTTGGAAAATGTCATCCTACGTAGCTGAGAAG
>JAUKPT010003996.1:880-11523 GCA_032273505.1 Nanomia bijuga | reverse complement strand
TAAGGGCCCTAAAATTAACGCGAAAAAATCCATTTTCGCGTTAATTACCTGGAGCGTTAATTTTAAGGAATAAGGTAAACTTATTTTGTTGATTGTGTTGGATTTTTTTTGGATTTGTTGGATATTATTGGATTTTATTTTTTTCAGGAATTGATAAGCGTCCAACTTGGAATTCTCCAACAGCACCCTGTATATTGTCTCAAAATATTGGACAATTCACCAAATCTTACCTTTGGCCTCCTGAGCATGCAAATATCGTTCATAGATATTTGTTAAATACATTTTCGTGTTCATATGATGATATTATTGTAAATCGCCCTTTTTTAAGGGATACTTCCCTTCTGTAGTCTAAACACCTGTATAGCTGTTTTCTTCTTTTGAACCAGCGCGTTGCATAGAAAATGATATCAAATGAGAGTAATTGATAGCTTTTACTTCTTTTTTAGACTCCTAGACTCCTATTTAGAGTCTTGCATTTCGTGTACCCCAAACCCCCAATTGTTTTCAACGTCAGAAAATCTCTCTTGGTGGCATAGGCAGTTTGATAAGAACTTATAGAATAGAAGCAGATGTTAAACGATCAGTCGTGCTCATTATTGAGTATGGTTCTTGATTTAAACATGAGGTATAACTTTCACCAGGCTAATATTTTTCTCTCCTTGTCGCCACTTGATACAACCGGTCTTCTCCAATTTCTCGACCAGATTAACCAAATACGTCATAAACATTAAAGAAAAGTAAGCAAGGAATGTTCACACATCTCTCAACATCATAGCAGCAAAATGGAACACACATGGACCATAAGAGAATCCGTCACAAAGGCTGCCGAAATTTATGCAGTAAGAAAAGTTCAAGAAGGCAGAAGCTATATTAGATAAATTTTTTACCAAAAGGTGAGAGAAAGGGCACTCCAAGCGAAATTAGAATCATTAGATGTACATGTGAAGAGAATACAAGGATATTGGGTTGGATCTTAATAATGTGCCTTGCTTTTTAGAAGTAAGGTAAAGATACCAAGAATCTCCTCACAGAAAGTACGGGTAACGCAAGTGTGAAAATCGATGGAAGTCAAGAAGGTAAGAGAAGAATGTAAGAAGAAGAATGCTGTGGCTGTTTGCAAGAATAATTCTTATTCTGCATTTAGATTTAAACAATGCATCGGGCATTGAATGTCCTCAAATCTGTTTGCAGCAAAGCAGTGTGCAAAGACCTGGATGTAAGGGAGCCTACGATGATTCTGCCTGCAGCTGTTATTCAGTACAAAATAAGCAAGGTCGACAACTCGTTAAATAGAGATTGAAATGTCAAACAATTCATCATCTGATATGAGCGATATAGAAGAGACGCCAAGTGCATAATAAGTGCATTGGAATGTTCTATGCTGTATCATGGCCAAGTCCACAAGAACATCATTGGAAAATCTTCGAAAACGTTTTTGCGGAAAATGTTGATGACGATGCAGATATATGTTCAAGCAGATAAGGGTGCTAAAGGATAAAAATATGTATGTACCCCAAAACCCAAAAGCTTAAAAATTACGTTAAAGTTAAAAATATTGATTCTAGATATAGATGGGAATTGGTATAGTCGTAACAATTGTTCAAAAATGACTTAGGGATTTTTCTACGCTTTGTTTGCAAAGAATTTTCGGCGTGTAGGTTATTTATGGTAGTTTTATGACATTTTCTGAAATAACTTTAAAATGTTACGTCCGAAAGAAGCTTCGAAAAGTTAGTAAATGTTCCTGTTTTTTTTGTTTTTTTCCATTGTCTAATATATAGTGAACGCAACGCATAACTGAAACATTATTGAGAATACTCTAATAGAGAAATATTCGCATGAAATCACCTCGGTGGTTTTAGGGTACAAAAGAATTTACGGTACATCTACATGTACATTGTGCATACAAACCCAAAAATCTATATTGAAAAAAGAAATTTAGTTACAGTCAGTAAAGTTTTCTGTCGGCATAGAATAAGGCCATATCTTAAGCTGGGTTTGTCTATAGAAACAAAAGAAGAAAACACTCATTTGTTTAAAAAGAAACTTTCTTTTTTCTTTTTTAGTTAAAGCGGAAACGAAATGTATGTCTTTTTTCTCCTGTCTAGTTTTACAAGGCGTCGATACACGATCAAATTCTTAGTTTCGATTCTTAAATCCAAGTGCTACTTTTGTATCCAACAAATTCGGTCGGGTTGTCGATCTAATGATCCTAAATTCTAGTAGTTTGGGATGCTGTTGTGATAGAATTAGCACTAAAATACCCTCTATTTTGAAAAATAGCTAGCTAGATTATAAAATTATATTTCTAATAAACGCATATTATAAGCAATACCCTTTGCATTTCATCTTGAAGCAAAATTCCTTGATTCTTTAAATATATGGTTTTCAAAAAGTAGTCATTTTGATGTCATATTGCTACGTTTCGTCGCTTATGACTCTTTGAGCCCTTCTTATATGGTGTCTGAACAAACTTTGCCAAAAGATATAAGCTTTGGCGTCAAGAGAAAATATTTACTGGTGTCTTGCGTCTAGCGTCTTTTTTTCTCGAGCGTCTCGCGTCTGCTAAATCTTTTTGTTGCGTCAAGGCGTCCTTGGTACCCCGATAACCCACCCCCACACACACACAGTAAATCAAAAACAAAGTTTTTCTTTTATCGTCATTAATTCTTTAAAATTACAATCATGACCTATCCTTTATTCTAAGAAGACCATGTTTCAAAAAAAATATACTATTTTGATATAATTTATCATTATTATGATAATGTTTATTAAAGTTTATTAAAACCAAATAAGGTTTACTTTTTAAAATTATGTACAAAGAAAAATAGAAATAAGAAGGAGTTCCATTCATCGATTGATACGCAAACATCCTTGGTAATCCCCACGACTTCGGCTTTGTTATATTTTTCGTTCAATTATTTCTTTATCAGTTTTTGATACTATGCATCAGCTATAACATATGTAACATATATAACATATATAACCATGTTTGGAAATCTTTTTATCAGTGAGACTAGACATATTTGCTTTGGTTACAAATTATTAAATGAAATGAAGACGTTGATGTGTTTACATATTCAGTTATTTTTGTTTCTATTGAGGTAAAGAGTGGAATTCATTATTGCCAAGAACAGTATGCGAAAATTCGTCGAAATCGAAATGTCGAAATGACCTAATGAGACTCTTTCTTCAGATTCTTTATTGTTTCTACAATAGAATTCTTACTCTCTCTACACTTATCAGTGGTGGATCTTGTCTTTTTTCTGAGTATCTTTAAAAATGATGGTCATTTTTCAGGACTCCAGATCCGTCACTGCTTATATGGAGAAATCAAAATCGAAATGACGAAATGTCGAAATGACGTTATGACGAAATGACGAAATAAGACTCTTTCTTTCTGCTTCTTCGCCTTTTGTCGTCATTGTTAAGGATTTTGTTATGGTTTCAATACAATTCAACTCTATCCCTCTACACGTATATGGTCTTTGTACTTAACACCCATGAATCAAAATCAGCCTTTGTCATCGTTGTTAAGGATTTTTCATGGTTTCTACAATACAATTTTTACTCTCTCCACACTTATATGGTCTTTGTGCTTTACACCCATGAAACAAAATCAGCTTTTTGATCAAGATTGTTTCTTCGCTTCTCCGACTTCACGAGTCTCAATATGAAAACATTCTGGAGCCATTATTGGCTTATCAAGAGAGTTTGGAAGAGATCAACGGTAACTTGGAAAAATATACTCTGGCAAAAAGCGAGAACAAAATAAAGATTAGACTACAACTATTTATGTGACGTGTACTGCTTTTGTTGATTTCTCGCACAATTCTTTTTTGCCGAAAATATATTTAGAAAGTAAAGAGGTAAGATGTATTCCAGCACAATACCGATACAGTATAAGTATTGTTTGTTTAATTTTTTTTTGACAGATAAATATTTCTATTCTAATCTATACAGGTCGACACTTATTGAGTTTAAGCTTGTTTCACTTATTCTCAACTATATTCTCAAGTGTATGTGTGCGTGTGAATACTTTATCCAAAACTTTCGGGTAACTTATATTTTTTCTAGTTTTTATCCAATATCCAACCTTTTTGTTTTTTTCTGAAACGTCAAATTTTTTACTTTTTTTAAATTTTGATTTGAGAAGCTGGGGGACGCCACGAGTTAAAAGAATGGCGAACGGACTAAAGTAGAGTCCAGTGCCTCTGGCACGCTGCTAGTAGAGTTCTTAACGGATATCATGTTTACATGTTGCCTGCTAAAACCGTGTACATGTAGAAGTCTATTACTATTGCAATACTAAGAATTGATTGAACGGTGTAGTCAGAATTGTGCTTTTCTCATGTTCATGATTTTATTTGAACCTGTGCTCGAGAATCTTACAACTTTCCGAGCCGCACAAAGAAATGTACAACTTTGATGGAGGAATACCGAGAAAATGACAGGACAGCCGAGCTGCGTCGCTGCTGTGTGGGTAAGATTCTCGAGCACTGATTTGAACACATGCATTTATTCTTATGATTATTTTGATACTATAACTAACAGTAGTAACCAGACCTTTATGCGGTTTCAGCCAGGAAATATGTAAAAAATGACGTCACGTGAAATCTGTCTATATTGATACTGGTCGAGGCTTATTGAGTTTAATCAACACATCGATGGCTGTGCGATTTTCCAACTAGAGAGAAGTGGAATGTTGATTATTTTTACCATTCTAATACAATAAAACGATTTTAATTCTGTCAAGTTCGTCATTATTTTCAAAAAGCCAGAGAGAATGGGTTTTAAGATGAACACAAAGATAGAAACAAAGACGTTTGACATAAGAAGAACTTTCTTTCTTTTTTTGAATTTTTGAATTTTTAGTAACGTGCAAAAACTCTTACACGTTAACATGCATGTTGTGTAACACCATTCTCGACCCATCCATCATATGGTCTACCAAGAAAAGGCTTTATCCTTATCAATAAGCATGTCAAATTATACTGTATCGTTTTTGATACAATCTTTTTCCAACTTTATACAAGTCAAATGAGTAAATTATATGGTAATAAAGTAAATGAAAGAGTAGTAAGAATTATGAGAAAAGAGAATAAATTTCTATGAAGCATGATTAAATGGTTGATAAAAAACGGTTTATAGAGGGGCATGATGTATGCATGTGTCATGATACAATAAGGACCTTAGAGAACATTTCCATTGATATGATGATATGATACGAGTCACGCACAGATAAGACGTCCGAGGCTTGTGATTTAAGTAAGGTACAAGCCTACGGAGGAGTGATAAGTGGACACGCCCTCCCCTTAAAATATGTCGACTATGTCACGTAAAAAGATTTCCAAGATAAGACTTTGTTGCTCAAACTCAACACATGCATGCAGAAGGTTTAACCTTAAACGTACTGGCCGTATGTATCATGAAAGACAGGGCTCGGGAGGGGCCAGGGTGATGTGGGGGACATTTTCCCACCTTTTGCTATTTTTTCCCATTATTTTTCGTGTTCAAAAGCATTTTACTTCTGTTTAGTGAGAGGTACTTACACTAAGAGGGCAAACCTGCAATCATGCACACGAAGGAGGGCACTGGTGCATTCACAGTGTAGTGTATTTGCAGCTCTTTGAAGGTTATACATATATACGGATGAGATAAACCCTTAGAATTTTGGTATGAATAAACTCTTGCGTTGAAGATACCCTTGATCACGGGAAAAATAACCTGGTATAAGCAAACAACTCGGACATATTTGTATTGGCTTAGAATACACAAACGACACAAATTTGAGAGATGCATTGAAATGAAATTTGCATATTTCTCTTGTAGATTTGGACTGACTGGCAGGATAACTATCGTCCTGGCTCCTTTAAGGTAGTAATTTAGTAGAAAAAAAACTGTTTCTGTAGGTTCGTGGTGAGAATTATTGGGATACTCAATAATGATATCGAGATTAACTTAAGGTTAACAAATATTCAAACAAGGATTAAGTCATGTCACACTAGGAGAATAATCAAATTAAATCGATTGGTTATATGAAAGTTGTAACAAACAAAACCTGTGATTACGGATTGAATTTATCGATCACCCCTTTTGCAACTCCTGGATCATTTACATCATCTGGAGTGGATCCAGGGGGAGGCAAAAAGTTTCTTTTCTCGACTTATTTAAAATTCTCATTGAGAATTCTTCAAATAATCGTTTTTGTTGAGAGATAACCATCGCTTGAATTCTCATATCTAAGAGTGGGCCCCTGTCAGAAATATTCATTGGTCGGCCCAGAAATACAGCTTTTATATGATTTCGTTTCTTCCATTGGGTGCAACTGAACTTATTTTTACTTTATACTCCTCATTGATGTCTAAATGTAGAAACTTCTATGTCTAAGAATCTTCTGACTAATCACAATTTTTTCTCCAGATGCTGTTTCCTCTGATTTTTACGCTTGAATGCTGTTTTAATAGCAACACGTATGTCAAGATAGATAACTGCTATTCTTGGTCCAACTTTACAAGTCCTTTTCCAAGTCACTATACCGAGGAAGCGTCCAATGACGTATGAAGTGTTATACTGTATGAAAAATTGCGTAAATGATCATAATCCTTTTGAAATATTTATTCATTTATTTATTTATTTCAACTACATCTGTTTATGATTCCACTCAATATGTTCTCCTTACGAAAATGAACTTTTAAAAGACAAGATGCTACGAAGAAGTGTATTTTTCTATACTTGTATATTTTTTCTAGACTTTCATAGATTTCATCGGCATTTTCATCCATGATTGATAAGAAAGATAATTGTTATATTATTTTATATATATACAGTTAAATGAATGATGTATGTAGAGGGATAATAGCTATATTTTCAATGCCATCGACTTGTCGATGCAAGCTGCAAATAATTTTAGAAGTTTAGAAGAATTTTCAATAATGTCACGTGACCACATAGGACCAAATGGAAATGTTTGTAAGTTTTTTGTTTTATTTGAAACAGGAAGATATCGTTTCTTTTTTTTTTATGAAGAGGGTGTTGAGGAGAGAACTAGGTTTCCAATATTTGTTATTCCTCAGAGTCTAGAATTCCTATTCCAACTCCTCTCTTATATCCAGTAATTGAAAAAATTAGTTTATTTCAACTGAGATTACAAATTAAAAATCAGCCTTACATTGCGTTAATTACATAAGCAGATTCGATGTCTCACTCATTTTTCACTTAAAAATTTTAGTTAGTTTTCTATGTTCTATAGCAATTCTACGAGAAAATGCCTTATTTGACATTATTAATCATATAACTAGCCGTGATCATTGTCAGGGGTTTCAACCGCCGGAAATCACTTTAAAAAGTGAAATTAAGCTTTCACCGGCCATTGCATTATTACAGCAGACTGTCTATAACTTGAACATCCATGGAGAATCAAAAAGTGTTCGAGTTATAGAGAGATTCGAGTAATAGTTCCAGTTTTCTATGAGAGCTCATTAGTTCACCATGCCGGCAAAATCTTTCGAGTAAGGGAGAGATTCGATTTGCAGAGAGTCAAGATATACATGGTTCCGGGGTTTGGAAAAAGCTTGCACTTTTGGCGATATGTCATAAGCGTCGCAGATATGTCCGCCATTATACATGTTGGTGATCGTTATAAAAGAATCATAAATTGCACGCTTAAAATCGCACGCTTTTTAAAAACCTTGGAACACAGAATAGAGTCCACTGTAGTATTTTATGCATAAACCCCAGGCTATAGATTTGTTTCCTCGACCTAGAAAATTATAGTTGAACCCCTGACAACTACATTTGAAAATAATTCTTATTTCTTTGATGCTTGAATTACCGCATCTTTGCCGAGAAACCTTTAAGCGTAAACTCTTAATAAAATGATCTATTTCGAAAGAAAACTTCAAGGGAGATTCATCTCAATTGAAATATATAGATGATGAAAACCTATAAAAGAACTCTTAGAAAAGGGGCTTTTTTTTGGTTAACTCTTTTTCTCTGTGACGGATAAGAACAATGAAGACTTTCTCTTCATTTCGCTGCTTTCTTGTTCTTCTTCAATACTTTTTTCTTCTTGCCGTAAGTAAAAAATAATTTACAGTAAAATTCATTGAATATTCTTTCGACAGCAAAAAAAAAGAAATTTGCTGTATCTATTATTCGTTGTATCTATTTTAGATTTTCAATGAATCTTTACAATATAGATCTTTTGTAACAGGTTTTTTGGAGCTTTGAAATGAAAAATGTACAAAACGCCATTTAAATTTATCAGTAGGTTGCTTTTTGGCTGTATCAATTGCAAAGAAATTGCTAACTCTTTCAATTCTTTGTATTACGTTAATTAAAAATCGTGGGGCGTAGTTTAAATTCTTCATCGTTTTGTCCTTACTACATTTATTTATTTATTTAATTTTTACTTAAATCTTGCTTAATTAAGAGTTTCAATCAGGTTGCTTTTTTGTCTTTTTTGCTGAAAATGTTCTTTATTCTTTATATTTAAAGTGTAATATTTGATTATTTTCTGTTTGTCTTTGCTTTATTTGTTAATTTTTACTTATTTTCACTTAAATCTAGCTTAATTGAGAGTTTTGATTATCAAGTGTTCTCAGAAATTTAGAATTCTTTTGTTTTGTGAACCAATGAATATCCTGTTCCAAAAAATGTTGCACAATAAGGGATAAAATGTTTGCGAAATTGAATAGCTTCAAAAAGCTTTAAGAAGCTCAAAAAACCTAATTGGGTTTGCTTCCTTAAAGTTTTCCATTAAAGTTCCCATGAAAACCTTTCTTCTCTTTTAGGGCTAAAACCATAGTTTGAATAAAAACCATTTAACTGAAATATGAATTATATTTTCAATGGTCGAATGTCGTTGAAAGAAACAGGAATTAGAACATTAAGATGAAAAGTTAGAAACATTATTAGTAAATGCGATAACTACCAATTAATACGGAAGAACCAATTTTAGACTTAATGGTTTTATCTCTTAATAATTCCATGCTAGAATAGAACTAAACATGGAAATTAATGTCAAAAAATGCAGAAGGAATTCAATGAAAAGGAAATTTCAAGAAGTTTTTCAAACTTGGGAAAAAGAAAAGTAGAAGTTTTTTTAAAACACTCTTTTTTATGTGAGAAGAATTCTATTAAAGCATTTAGGCTGAAAGTTGTCCAAAAATAAGAATACTAAGCAAATTAAAGCTAGATCCAGTGCAATTCTTTATGATTTAAACAAAGAAAATCTTCTGTCTCAGTATTCCAGTGAGATCCACCCCAGTAACCTACCCTGGTGAGTGAATCTGTCAAAAAGAAGTATTTTGCCATCAACTCCGGTCTAAATTCGAGTCCAAAAAAAAAACAAGACAAGAAAGAGAACAAATTAAGAGCATTTTGATGGCTGATACCCAAGGGGTAAATTGTTAAAAAATCTCTCAACTACCCAAAAGCTTTTCAACTTCCAAAAATATGTTCAACTCCCGATAAATCTTTCACCTCTCAACTCAATTCCAGCTGATGTGTCTCTTTTTCTGTAAAAGGAGTGTTTTTTTTATACTAGGTCATTTTTCTATCCAAACAGTTGAAAACATATGGATTTTGGAAGTCTGCAGATGAATGAAATGAAAACTTAGACTCGGTAAATATCGTTCAAAACGTCAAATTTTTCCTTCACACATTCTCTTGTTGTGTATCAAAATTTGCCTTTTTCATATGTTTGAGACATAGTATGTCGTCAGGAGGAGAATAATGATCTTAGATGCGATATGGGTTTATTTGCCTTATCTTTCTTTTTAACTGAAATGAAACTGATACCAAGAGTCAAACATATTAGCAATAGGTGGAGTTTAAAGTCAATAGTAACATAAACACCTTTTCTTAATTCATATAAAATGCCAAGTGAAACAAAAGATAACATGTTTGACTCTATGTTTCAGCTTCATAAACTGAAAATATATTTTCCCAGGCCTTTTTCTTGAGGAAACAGAATTGGTTATTGGGGGTCAAAAACAATCTCCTAGGATTTATTAAAGTGACATTTTTATCCAGGAATGATTTCTTAATATCTTGCTTTCTTCGAGTTGTCTCTTCCTAAAGTTTTTGAGATCCTTCTTTTCGAAAGCCCTATTCATCCGGGCCCTGTTGTTCAGAGCATGCTTAAAGCTGTTTCAAACGCTGTTTCAGCTTATTGTATTTGATTCAATAACAATAGAAATATCTTACGTTAAACAGCGTTTAAGCTAAATAACGTTCGAACAACCGGGCCCAGTTGTCTTATGCATGTTATTTTTTAAAGTTTCATTTTCCCATTAGCCCTGCCCTTTTTGAAACCTTGTCGCCCTGAAAAATCAAGAATTTCAATTCTTTTTTCTCTACTACTATTCCTTCTCCAATTTTAGGTACCCGGTCAACTCTAAAAATTGTACGGTTCTTTTTCAAATTTTTGACCCGGCGAAAATCTCCTAAGAATTGTTTGATATAACGAGAATTGAAAGTTTTAAAATCAGCAGTATCTGCATTCAAGAAGATAACGAATGATCCTACTAGACCCAAGTACAGAGGAAAAGAACAAAACACACCAAAAATGAGGAGCGATAGATAGGGAAAAAAAGCAATTTTGGTTTCGTAAAGGAGGTTTCGAGTCTGTAATGTTC
>JAUKPT010003995.1:0-11524 GCA_032273505.1 Nanomia bijuga | reverse complement strand
ATATGGACCTATATCAATATACTTTTGTAATGAACAGAATAATTTTTGTTGTGTCGAAAGTCAGGATTTTAGACCAATTTTGGTCAGGATTTGGTCAGGAAAGTCAGGATTTTGAGCAAAAAAAAGCAGTGGACACCCTGACTTAGGTTCATTGTTTATGTAGGAAGCTGAGCCTGTACCACAATGAGAAACGTTGATGGTCGTTGATTGTTAAGTATCTACGGACACCGCAAACATTCCCAGAGATAACGATGCTTAATGTGTTTTTAACGTTTATTTCAACAAAACTAAAAAGAATTTCGAGTATTTTTGTATCTATTTTCAAATTCACAACTCACTTTCAACTGTGTTACAACTGGTAGTATAACGATGTTGCATGTTTCGTACATGTGTACATTGTTTAGGTATGAGAATTTGTTTTCTCACCTTTGCTCGTGCGGTTTCCAATCTCAGGGGATTGATGTTTGGGGATTGGGAAAATCAGTGTCATTCCAAGTCTCTTATCCTGTTTAGGTGAGGTCCATATATATGGGGCATAGGAGCATTGCCCCCTCCTCTTATCAAAAATAAATTTCTTACATTTTTTTAATCAGATTAGAAAGAAATATCGTGCAAAATGTAATTTTTGACCCTTGATAACTGTTCATAATGCATAATTTTCCAGAGGCTGCGTACATCGCTCCCACGAGGTAGAAGAAACTGAAACTCTGACTATATTTTAATACAATCCTGGAAAATAACTAGTTGACATCTTTTTCATATCTTTTCCATTTTACTCTAGTGTGACGAAATGGAAATGTATGTGTGAATATGCGCTTGTGTAATTATGGAACATTTATAAATAAAAATATTCAGGTTAGAAACCTGAATCCAAAAAGTTACGATTTGATAATAGCATTATTTTCTAAACCACTATTAAAGCTTGTAGTAGGATTATCTCAAACACGTCTAAATGGTGTAGATTTTTGCCTCCACTTAATTTTTCTAATAATTCGTTGTAATTTTATTCAGTGCGGACTTAGGTAACACATAACCTTACCCTAACCCTTACTCAAAAACAGAATTAGTGTTTCTTAGTGGTAATTCGGCCGTTAAAATTTTACCCCTTCCCCCTACCGCTTAGCGGATAAAACTTCTTTTTTTGCTTCAAAACTTATTTTCGATGTGCAACAATTGGTTCCATGAAGGTTGCTTTTTACATCATCTTAACATTATAATATATATTTTCATTATAATTTATATTTTCACATCGGTGATAATAATAAATTAATAAAGTCCTAAAATTTGATTTTCCTTAGCGGACTTCACAATGATTACGAAAAACCCCTCCCCCTTAGCGGCCCCCATAGTGGCCAAATTAAAATTTTATATTATATTATATTATTATATTACCGCTAAGAAATACAAATTCTGTTTTTGGACGTTCTAAAGTCAGTTCCGAATGAAATAATGCGACCAGCAGACCTGTTCATTTGCAACATTTCCCAGGACCTCTGATTATATTAATCCAAAAATCTAACTGATTTCATCTTTATGTGGTCGATCCTTTATGAAAGAATATTTAAAGAATATTTTTGTTGTTGGCGAAAAACTTTTCATTATTTGTTTTTTAGTACATAACTGTTTAATAATTCATGACATGCTGATTCTAAAGTTAAAAATATCTCTGAGAATAAGTTAAGCAAACGTTTCTAACCCCCATATCTGTTTTTTTTCTCGAAAAGGATGTTTTCTTATTCCATAGTATGAACAACATGTGGACAGTCTAATGAGACATTTTTTTTTCTAATTGTAAATATGAGGTTTTATGGGAATATACTTTAAACCAAGTTGTCTTTTGTTAAGATAGTAGATTCTTTTTGATAGACTATACTGCCAAGGTGGTATTATCCCTGAAATCCATGACGAAAGCCATAAAAATGTAAAGTCGCCCGTAAAAATGCCGTGAAAATTTCAGAAGGAACAGATTACCCTAAAATTTTCAAAAATCACCCCTGGAAATTCCCGAAAATTTGTACAGACTCATTTTTTTTCATTTTTTATACATTTTTTCTCAAGGCATATCATTTTCCATTTTTTCTTGAAACATTTTTTCAAAAATTGAGTTTTATTGTGTCATATTCCAGAAAATATCATACATTTTATGAAATTTATTCCCGAAACTACCCTATTTTCCAATGCCCCCGAAAATTCTCACAATTCGGTGTCACAGCACCGCTGTCACAGCTGCTATTTCATCAAATCAAATCGCTTCAGTTCAAATTGAAATTTCTTATGAACTTTATGTTTGAAATTGAAAAATCTGTCACAAAGTTTTGAAAAGGTATTTGTTTCCTGTGAGCGCAGAAATCACAATCTTATGTTTTTATTCCTTTTGGAGCTGTGTCTTTAGAATGAAGAGGATAAAAGTTATTCCAAACAACATCTTGTCTTGTCTTGTCAGTTCAAAATTTGTGAGGTTTATTTCGAACTACATTTACAGGTTCATTCATCATGTGACGATTTTTGTTAAATAAAAACGATCGATTTTATGATTTTATGATATTATGTCATATTGTCAAATTTTGAACCATTGACAAGATGTTGTTTGGAAAATAATTATAAATTTTTTATAATTCAGATATTTTTTTTCTCACTAAATGAACTTGATTTTTACGTTCTTGTAACTTGCATCGTGAATATTTTATTGTAAATTTCTACCACAATTCTGAGTAACATGACGTAACATTATCAAAAGATCAATTGATAGATTTGTTTAACACTATTTTTATCACCTGTTTTCGTCATTATCTGCTTTCGCCAAAAAAAGCCTAAATCATACATATTTTATTTTATTGTCATAATAAGAATAGATATTGTTTTAACTGAAATTAATATTTCAGTTCATGCTTCAAGGTTTTTCTTTGGAGTGTTATGAAACAGATAAAAGCAGGAAAAATTTGCTGATTACGCATAAATAGATACTTTGTTTATTCACTCATTGTCTGAACCCAAATCAGTGATATTTTGCTATTTTTTAACAGATAAGACTCAATCCACACACAACCCAGACAAAAACTGTTATAAATTACGGGTTGAATTTATTGGCAGTTTTTTTCTGATTTTTTGCATAAGTATTTACTCCGCGAAAAAAATCAGAAGTCCTATTTAGATTTATCTTGCAAGGATAAAGTTTTTGGCTAATTTTTTTTCCTACTTTCTGATACTAAAAAAACCCAGCTAAAACCTTTCCTTGTTATCCTGTTCGTCATTGTCTGCAAATTATGGTAAATTTACCGTTTTGATTGGTTGAAAATTAAATCATCAAGAATTTGATTGGTCGACTTTGAAAATGTCACCATTTGATGTTTTGTGAAAACTAAAACTCGTGATAAAATTCCTAACTGAACCAATCAGAATCTTCATGAATTAATTTGAAACCAATCAAATGGCAAATTTACAGACAACCCCTAATGATGGAGGAGGTGTACTTGTTTTAATTGCCAACTAAATGTCTTAAGTTAACGACTCCATTCCCACTATACTTCTATTCTGTTCGTAGTTATGACTAAGATAAGAATCTCCTACCCACGACTAGTTTTCTCTTCAAATAAAGTGGTCTGATATAGCTTAAGAGCATCTACTGAAATGTAAACAGACGATATCTGTTTCACATAGAACGAAAAGAGATGTTTATCAAATCCCTTAAATTAACAACAATGTTGGTTTTGACACCATATGTTGATTTGTTCAAGACTAATTTTAAGATGATTTGATACTGGGGATTAACGTGAGAAAGAACTGGCACGTTTCAGAGGAGGAAGTAGAGCATAGAAGAGCAAACATGAAATAACTGTAGAGAACGGAAAGAAGTGATTCGGTTTTCTGCCGAAACATCAATTCGTCCCGAATTCCAAAATGTAACAACTTTTTTGTTCTTATTTTATTATCTACCCTTCAGAGATGTTTATTAAAAAAAGGATAGACTATTTGATGTTATTATTCAATTATCCTTTTATCCTATCATATCTTTTGGCATCATACGAACTACAATATTAAGAACAAATTGCTCTTCTGCCTGCGGAAGCAGATCAATTTTTAGTTTTCTGGTATTCATCTTTAATTTCAAAACGTGATCTTTGCATAACCATTTTAAGGATTATGAGCAAAGTAAACACAAAATTGGCCATCTTAAAAACCGCAATTTCAGAGAAAAAAAAATGACGCATGACCAATAAACATGATGGTTCCTTAAATAGTATTGTTAAAAGTAAATGATGGTCTAATGTATTCAATGATAATGCTCTTCTACCGGGTGAGTAAAAAAAACCGCAAGGCTTTGACAACACATTACACCAGGATTTGATAATCGATTTTCAAACATTTTTTTTTCATTAATTAGCAGAAAACCTAAATTAAATTTTGGTGTATGATATTTTAAAATCTATTCATTATTTGCTGAGATAAGGCTATTTTTGTGAAAAATCACATGATGAAAATTGTCAAAAATGGTGGAAAACATGGCATTGAATGTTTTACTCGTAAAATAGCACTATTTTTTGCTTTTCTCTACAAAATAACACTCAATAATATTACTTCTGGTTTTGTTAGTTGAAAATACAACTTGAACAGTCAGGATACATCTCAAATATGTGAGGCTCGGATTTGATTGATTCATTCGTGTTTTTGACGAAGATCAATTCAAATGTCTTTATTCATTAAAGTCAGATAAATAAATCAATACTGAAAATTTTAAAGAATATTCAGCATTTTTAACGGTAACTCTTAAGAACCACTAAGGAAAGAGGCCCGGGATGACTTTTGAAGGAATTCCGTGTTAAAAAATTATCTTAAAACAAATAATAGAAACAATAAAGGCTGATTGAATTTGATACCCAGTTTTTCACCATTTTTTGACGATTTTCATCTTGTGATTTTTTCACAAAAATGGACTTATCTCTGCGAATAACGAATGGATTTCGAAAAATCATGCACCAAAATCGATTATAAGATCGTGTAATGTGTTGTCAAGGCCTTACGTTTTTTTTGACTCACCCGTTATGATTCAAGATTCAAGATATTTTTTTCCAAACAAGAAATTCCGTGTAATAAATAAACATATCTCATCTATACACAAACTTAACAAATAACCTGTCTAGATACTCCAGTTATTCGTCTTGAATTCCAAAATGTTATAGCTTTTTCGTCATCATTAAACTTGTGATTTGATTTGTGATTCTAGAGAAGGAAGTTATAGCGTGAATTTACAAACATTAATAACTATATAAATAGTCTTGTTAAAAGAAAAGGATGAATTATTATGATGTTATTATTCAATTATCCTATTATGGTGTCATAATGCTCTGGCATCAAACTGCTGCAACAATTTGTTTATCTGTCAGGATATCAATTTCAGTATTTGGTATTTATCACGAGTTCCAAAACTAGATTCTTGTTTAGCCATTAATTTGATCATTCTTTTTTAAGGTTTATTTGCCATTTGGACACATAATTGTCAGAATTGTGGTTAATAGACTGGCCGTATTTTGAGGTTTGGGCCACCGGAGAGGGCCATTAATGCCACTGCGATTTTTGGTGTTCTTCAGAGTCTATATTGGTACGATTCAGTAAAAAATGCATTTTCAAAATGTTCAATTCTAAAAACGGATAAGATAGCTATATTTGGCACGAAAAGAAGATGAAAAAAATGATATGGTTTGCCGTATTTTGATCAAATGATCAGGAGTTATTGTTTAAAGTTCCAAAAAAAACCCTGCTGATTCAGCATAATTTCGCTAATTTTTCAAATTTCAATCTCAATTATCTCGGGAAGTATAGATCCATAATTAGCGAACCATACCGTTTTTAGAATTGAACATTTTGAAAATGAACTTTTTATTGGATTGTACCAAAATTATGCTAATTAAGTCTAATAATGGCCGAAAGGTACCTTTATCCCCGGAGCAAACCCGTTTGCCAAGATTTTTCTTTTAATATAGACCCTAAAGACCACAAAAATCGCAGTGGCATTAATGGCCCTCTCCGGTGGCACAAACCTCAAGATATGGCCGGTCTATAATAATAAAGGATGAATTATTATGATGCTATAATGTAATTTATCTGTCAAATATGTTTGATGTTTTGTTATGGTAATAATATTAGATTAGTCAAAGTCTCAGAGAAACAAAAAATAGTAAAGAAATAAACAACGTAAATTCGTATTTCAATGTATTTCAAGCTTGCTAGAATCTTCTAAAACTCCTAAAATATTGAAATTTTTCCTATAATCACCTAAATCTCCTAAAAAAAAAAGTGGCTATTTTTATTTTTTTCCTTAAATATCCTAAAATCGTAAGATTTTGGTGGTGTGTTAAATCAGAAATGTCTGGTGTGTTAAATCTCCAAAAAATCTCCTATTTTTTTGAAATTTTTTGTACTGATAATTCCGCAAAAAAAATATCTTCTAACCTCCTAGATTCTCCTAGAAATTCCTAAAAAACCCTGTATAAGCAGATTTCGAAGGTTAAAAAGCATGAAGAAATACACATGAAAGAACCTTTTTGTGATTCATTTCAAAGCGTTTCGAAATCTATTGCCATCTAACCACCTAACTGTTCAAGAATTAGGTTTACCATGACGTCATAAATCTTTGAAATGCTAAAATACCAAGCTCTGATATGAAATTAATTTTTTTTTTTTTTACTTTTATTCAAAATAATTTACAACAGTTAGAAAAAATTGCAAAAGGAAAAATAAAATAAAGAACAATACCCTGATACTATACTATACTAACACAGAAAAGTACACATAATTAAAAGACGTGTGCATGGGGAGGGGAAGGGGAATTAAGCTACTTATATCAATTAAAACGTCCAGATAAAGTTTTAAATTTAATGGTAAACTCAACAATTCTACGGTTTTCTGAAAAATCTTAAAATTTTTGTTCAACATTTATATTTATTGAATTACGTTATTTTCTTACCCTGTCAGTTAAGCGGATTAAGAGTTTATGCAGCATCGCATCAAACTACTAGCTGGTTGTTTCAGATTAGATAAGATAATGAGCTAGTATTTGTCGTTGATACCTTCAGACAGAAGATTAACGGTCTATGATACCTTGAAAATCTTCTCAACGGTGAACGATGTTTACTGTGTCAACATCAATTTTCATTGTTTCTTACAAATCAGTTAGTAGCCCCTGGTGATTTAAGAAACATTCTGGGAAATTGACAACATTTTATTAGTAAATATCTGGAAGATTCTGGAAAATTCAGGTAAAAAAAGTGGCATCATCCCAAGGGTTTTATTTCTTAGTCAAAGCTTCGTGTTGACATGGTCTTATGGTATATATGCGGTTGGGGGTCGTCTGCAAATTATCGGTAATCTTGCCATTTGATTGGTTTCTTCAGAATCAAAATTAGCATAGCATTTTTAGTTTTAACAAAAAAACAAATGATGACATTTTGAATTGAACCAATTAAAATCTTCATGATGTAATTTTCAACCAATCAAATGTCAAATTTACCGATAATTTGCAGACGAACCCTTAGTAGCGGATCTCAAGTGTCTCAAGTGTTTTGGCAGGTTTTTATTATTCAAGTTGGCCCTATAAATTGGATAACTGGGTTCAAGATGATGGCAAACACTGGAATAGGTCCTGAAATATGTGCTTCCATGCGTTTCCAGTGTTTCAATTTTCAAATTTTCACACATGTTGGGGGTAAATATCACTTTTGAAGGCACTCAGAAATAGGGCCAGATCCGTCATTGGTGATGTTAGCCAAATTGTTTTCTGATATGAAACTAGAGGAACAAAGTCCTGAAAAATTCCATGGTAGTTATAAATTGGGCAGTGTGCAAGAATCGTAATGGAATTAAGGAAATGGGGTATTGATGTCTGAGCCAAATTTACCATTTTTAACAATAAGTTATCACACGTATTAAACATTCTACATTCTGTTAACTTTGACAACTTTTGCTGACATGAAGTACTTTTTGTTCTAGGTGAATTTTAATGAACCCTTATCTATGACGCAGAGGTTGACGGAGGAACTTGAGTACTCCGATCTTCTTGACCGAGCAGCGTGCTGTGAGAACTCCTTAGAACAAATCTGTTACGTCGCTGCATTCTCGATTTCCGCTTACGCATCTACCGCCCTTCGATCTGGTAAACCTTTTAATCCTTTACTTGGTGAAACTTATGAATTCGACCGAACATCAGATATGGGATGGTGTTCATTGGCCGAACAGGTAAATTTAGTTTTTTTAAGCTTGTAATTTGTTTTTGAATTCATTTTAGAATTATGTTTTCTTTTTCAAAATATCATTCTTTCAGTTCCCTGCAAATTCCAATGGTTTCCATGGCCTTTCCAGCGACTGCGTATTATTCTCTTAAAACCAGATTCATGTGACCATTCTTTTTTTGGTGCCACGCCGACTAAGGAGGTTGGTCTGAAAACTAGTCATGGGTTCTTTTTTATACTTGGCATGAAGTTTAAGGTCAGTGGAAGAATATTATGGAGCACGCTTTCCGGGACAAAATCTGGTTTTCGGGAAAAAGTGTGATAAAGTGCCAAGGGGAAAAATCTGGTTTTTCGTACTTTATGGAAAAAGCAGTCCTTCAATGTGTTTTTTTAATCTTAAATTTGTTCAGCAAAATGTTCTGCATCGTTTACCGAAAACTGCATGTCTGGGAAAAATCTGGTTCTCGAGATATTTTGAAAAAGGCTTGCAGCCAATCACATTGCACCACTTTCTAAATATCTCACGAACCCCTTGAATTATAAAGCTCTATTATTTTGACCTAATTAACTAATAATTAACATTTTAATGATTTTATGGCCGCTTTAATATTTTAACTACATAACCAAAAAGGTTTGGCATTTCTTTTCGTATTCTTTTCCCTTAATTTTTTCATAAAGCTTTTTTTTATAATTGCCAAAAACTAGAATGAATAGCCTTATGGGAACCCTGTGATGTTAAACTACATTTATACCAACTGCCAACTGTTCTGAAACATAATCTAGTTTGAACTTTGATCATCGATTACTGTGCACGTACCAACAAACAAATGTAATACATAGTAATTCTGTAGGTACTGAATCTAAATTCTTGAACCTGTAGGAATCAATTTTATCTCTTGCGGATCATCTTCAAATCAGAGGTTTGATTGATTGAAATCAATTCAACCAATTAGTTCCTTCGTGATGAAATTTCCTACCAATCACATGTTAGATTTGTCGATGATTAGTAGGTAACAGGTAACATGTATAAACATGCAGTCGATGATAGGTTGTTTTCAACATAAATATTCACATGCTATTCATTCAAACAGGTAACCAGCTGAGTATGGAAATGTTCTGTGGAGATTACTAGCTGGTTGTAAACTATTTATGCGCGTAGCGTTTAATCGCATATATCTGCTCGTATACATTTATTTTATATTTCCCTCTATATTGTATACTTGTTATCACAGTTATCTGGAGGTCTGCCAAGCATGGTCTCCTAGCATAGCATGCTGAAGAATTTGTTTCTTCTGAAAATAAAAACAGTCACTAGCGCGTCAAGATATGGTATATAGAGCAGGCCATAAACTAGAAATTCTCAATTGAGGTCGTTCAATGAATGTTCAATTAACCCTATTCTTCGGGGGGGGGGGGGGGGTAATTTCTACATTTCCAAAAGTTTTTTTTCAAATAAAAAAAAATTGAGCAATTTTGCAATTTTTTGGTCAAATTTTCTGGAAAATTGACAATTTTCATTTATTTTTCTTATCCATTCCCTTTCATTTGACAGGTCATTCACAAAATTTGGATCATATGAACAAATGTTACGGCTGTTTGAAATTTGGCAGTTTTTGGTCAAATTTTTCTGAAAAATTGTCAAAAAAATGCTAACGCCAGCGAAAATTTACCAGATTTCCAATTTTTTTTGATTTTCTTAAACTAGTCATAATGTTGACTTGTGTACCAAAAATCATCACTTTATCATGATTTTTACAGAAGTTAGACAGGGGGTAGTTTTTACCCCATGATTCTAACGTACATAAAAAAGCCCATGAAGAATAGGGTTAAGTTGCTGAAATAATCTCACATTTCATTTTTTATTATCAGTTCATCATGATATTTTCCGCGCAATTTTCTTGTCTTGTTCTTTTCTACCCGATTTTGTCATTTTGTCCGACTGGCCAAATTTTCAAATTTCTTTTTTCCCTGTTCTATCCTTATTTTGATACAAAGGAGTCAATTTCTGGTCTTTTCTTCATGATGAAAAAGCCCTGCTCTAGGATGATAAACGTTTCTTACTTTGAGATAAAATTCTTATTTTACTTGCCAAACATTTTATTGGTATATCATTTCTGCTCTTACTAAAAACACCCCATGTGTTACTGCAATAGTTTATTGACTGTCTGCCAAGTTTCCAGGTCCCCTAGAATGCTTAAGCAAAAATTATTGTATTCAAGTCTATCTTCGTATTTGTTTTTAACCGTGGCATATTTATTCTATTCTACATAAATGCTATTTTTTAATGTTTAGTAAATGTGTATATTAGATTATGTGTATATTAACTTTCTGAACGTACAAATTTGGCCATTTATTGTAAATTGCACTGTCCAGAGGCAATGAGGCTCTCAGGTTGAACTCATATTCAGCTTCAGGTTCAATTAGTCTTCTTTGGAAGAAGCATTTCTTCTGAAAATAAAGACCTTTGTCTCGACCTTTGTCTAGACCTTTGTCTAGAGTGTTGTCTAGACCTTTTCTTAGGGACCATCCATATACTACGTCCGCACAAAAACAAACAGATTTACCCTCTCTTCCTCTCTGTACGTTATATAACAATTGTAAATGCACCAGAAAACAAAAGGTGTACACAGGAAATTAACAGAAAAAAATAACCCTCCTTCCCTCTAGACATCGTACAGACTTAATGGATGGTCCCGTATTATTCTTGCTTTGCGCTCCTGCTTAGCACTCATCATCAAGGTTGTAAATTCGATTCTTCGACCCGGAAAATTTATAATTGAACCCCTGCTTTTGTGGACGTTAATATTTTTTGTTGAACATGTAAAGATAGCATGTAAAAATAGAACATCATAAGGTCTCCCTCCGTAAACATATTTAATTTGTCACGTGATTGTCGAAGAAAATCTCGTGCAAGATTTCTAAGAAAATTTAAAATTTATCTTCTATTGTTATGTTAGCTGCGTGAATGCGTGCCAAATATTATGGTCTCCTAGCATGTCAGAGAAGAAGATTTCTTCTGAAAATAAAGTCTGCATTTATTATTACTAGATTCTTGCTTTGCGCTCCTGCTTAGCACTCATTATTGCGTATTGGCACGAGAGGGTAAGGCAAGGTAAGGTAAGATATGCACTTATGATGGAACAGTCTTGCAAAGCCGTTATCGGGCTAATCGAGGCAATGACTTAAGTCCCATCTAGTGTTTCGTCAGGTACCAACTGACTGCCTAATTTCCCTCACATGGCATGGGTCGACCCGTCGGCATTGCCTAACGATAGTTATTGTGCCCTCGCTAAGAGCCCGAG
>JAUKPT010003994.1:0-11524 GCA_032273505.1 Nanomia bijuga | reverse complement strand
TAAAATCATAGATTTGTAGTTTGGGTCGATTTGAAGGACGGTGGAGAATCAAAAAGGTATGTCATATATCAATTAAGTATTGATAATAGTCTCTGTAAAAAATGCAAATTATTAAGCATGAATTTGTCAAAAAGAAATGTGATTTTCTATCAAACTCTTTTACCTAAACTAAATAGAAAATAAATCATAAAAATTAATGAGTTAATATATTCTCCATCCTTGATGGTTTTTCAGATACCAATTACAAAATATCGATTTATCAGATTTCCATGTGTCATACCTTAAGTAATAGTAATACTTTTTAAGAAATTAATTAAGCTCCAAATATATATCTTAAGGTAATTCTAACATCTTGTTTTTATTCACTACTGTAGAATAAAATCGCTTCTAAGCTCAACTATTAGCACTATAGATTTTACCACACTCAAAACTAATTATTATAAATAAAATACAAACAAGGGCGTAACTCCTTTGGACCTGCGACTGCGAACTTTCGAATAATCTTTGATTTTGGGGCATTACAGAACAATATAGGCGCGTTTCCATAAAAAGGCCATAAGTCAATATGATGTTTATCTGACCTCCAGAAATCGAGAAAATTGAAAGACCGGTTTTGGCACTTTTTTCGGCCCTGATGTTCGTAGCAGATTCTCAGGGTGAAGGGGTTGAGAAATGCAAAATCTACTGGTGACATTTTCTTTTCGAGAAAAGACCAAGGATTTTGAAAATCGAATCAGATTTTAGATAGCTCTTTTCATTCCCAAGGTATGAGACTTTGAAAGTACTCCATTTTTCTGTCTTTTCAGGAACTGGCCAAAATCTCAGGAACCAGATTTTTCCTGGATATGCGGTTTTCGCTTATATGAGCGCACTATTGCCCTCTAATCATATCCAGAACATCAAGAAATGATTGGAGCCGATTTTGTGCATTTTTGGACCTAATTCTCCCAAAATCCCAGGAACCAAATTTTTCCCAGGAAAACGAGTATTTACATTTCTAGCCCTTACGAGTCCAAACTTCCAATATCAAGAAAATCCTTGGAGCAGTTTTCGAGAAAACTTGGTAACTAACCAACCAACCAACCAATCAACCATCAGGAGTGATTTTATGGGATCCAATAATTAGTACTTAACGATATAAAATATTACAAATATTTAAACATGTATATTTTTCCTAATATTTAGATTTCTAACAGTAACCAATACCAACCCTGAATAAAGACATTAAATTACTTTATAATTCAGTGCATCAATTAATACCCAGTCCCCACCGTTTATATTTAGATTATTCATAATCATTGTCGAAATGCATAATAAAATTATGTTTTAGTTTTTTAACTATGTCTTTTTATTAAACAATATTTACTATAACTAATATTTATATACATATTACTTATATTATCTGTCATTTTCTCTATTTAGAAAATGCTAATAATGGCAGATACTGTAAGTAATATATATAATTGTATATGATTTATAATAAAGACTAAAAGTTTTATATAAAATGCATTTCTTTCAATTTCGGTTTACACCATTATCAAGAATAAAAATAAGAAGAAGAAAATTCAAAAACATTGCACAAAAGTAACTGCAACGCAATTTTATGTCTTCGGACTGACGTCAATAAAGTGATCTATGTCACTCCGTTCCGGAAAAGTAAAAGACTTTTGTGTTCAATCTGCCTATTTAGGATAAGGTTATATTTGTGGATATAAAGCGCTTCAAGGATCTTTCTTTTATAGTTTGATGAGACGGAGGTAACGAGTATTTCCCAAGAGAACGAATCCTCTTTATACATTTTTAGGTGTTTTGAAAGAGCAGAATCATGATTTAGATTTTCATGCTGTATCCATCTATTCTCAGCATTCAATTTTGATTCACCTATATATGTGATATCTGGGTTAGAAGTACTGGTTCCACGATATATGACATTAACTTTGTGCAAAACTTTATCTTTCAATTGAAACAAGGTTTTGATTTTTCTGTATTGCCATATTATACGGAAAGAAAAAGAATTGCCGGTAAAATGTTTCAATTTATCAACGAAATGTTTAGCAATTTTTTCATTTTCAGTGCCAAAAGGTAGTTTAACCAGAATAGAGGATTCGAAGTCGTCTTTGTTTTTGGTACAACGTAAATATTTTGGCCAAAAGTTCTTATTTCTTCCCCCACCATTTCGCTATTTTGCTTTATTTCTTCCCTGTTTTAGGTTGTGAAACAATATAAATCTCTTTCTTTCATCCCTATTTTCCAAATTTTGCTTGTTTCTTCCCCCCCCCCCCAGGGTGGGCGCTGTTGGCCAAAATATTTACCGTTGAATTACATTTTCTGAGACTATGCTGTAACATAATCTCAGCGCCAAAACTTATCCCCCTTTCCGAGTAGAAGTTTAACACCCCGCTAATGCAACAATACTCCTCCTGTTGTAAACTTAAGCCTGATTTTGGTTGGAGTGGCTGCCAATTGAGATTCAAAATCATGTTGTCTATCATGTCTGGGTGACGAAGAAAATTTTGATTTTTATGTATGTCTTGTATTGTAAAACAGCCATTTAATTATCGATAGTTTTGAATCGAAACATACGCAGAAAAGGTGGGGCTCTGTAGTCAGGGTGTCTTTTCCACACATTTGATGGATGAAATATGAAATATAGAAAATGCTCATTAGGTTATGTTACTGACTATAATTAGGACTGTCTTTTTATGTAATTAGCCTATTAAGGACAATTGACACTTTTAGTATATGTTAGACTGTTTTTTATTTATAACTGTATACACATGGTTGTTTACTGTGTTTTGTCGTGGTTTTGATTTGTTTTGGAATTCAATTTCAATTGTACCACCATCATGATGGCAAAACAGAAATACAAATTTCAAGTGGCTGTAAGTTACCTTATAGTAATTGATTTTATTTCATGACCGCATTTCTCTTAGAGATTGTCGCCAAAATTATGGCTAATTTAATCTTTTGATTGGATAAAGATTACATCATCAAGATTCTGATTAGTTCATGAAGAATCCTTTTTATCATTTTGATTTTAACAAAACATCAAATTGTGACATTTCAAATTTAACCAATTAGCTTTCCGATGATGTTATTTCTAACCAATCAAACGACTAAAATTAAGGCCAAACAAAATATGGCTTTGTTTTCCGCACAACGGATGATGAAAACAAATTCTCATCCAAAAAAAATATATTTCTGTTTGCGGCCGGACAAAAATATATAAACGTTTGGTGCGCCTTACTTTAGTTTTAGTTGGAGATTCATATGATAGGTGCGGTTTGAGATGATATTTTATCAGTGTAAACCAAAGTGCCTTTTCTTCATTCTCTTTTCAAAGTTTGATTAAATATTTCGTGCCGAAAAAAAAGTTTTGTGATTTTTTATTCTGGTCAGCATCTATAACGAACTGAACAGATTGAATAAGGTACGTATCAAAAGTACTTACAGAACTTTTGCTGAAACGTAGAATGAACGATAATAACACTATTTATTAAATGGTGAAAAAGTGTCGTCACTGTCTGGTTGGTGATTGATTTCGTAATAAAGCTTCTATCAGAACGCAAAATCTCCTCCTGATTAGATTTTCTGTAACACGCATCTATTTTACCTCCAACACCAACCCTCTTTGTTGAATAATTCATACAACGTAATAATTTAGATTTGTGACATCAGTTCCATTTATTATCTTATTCTATATCTGTAATTCTAATGTGGATATATGAAAGTTAGGCGAAAGGCTGGAAGAATATCTGATAAGAGAATATCTCTTGCATATTTTATATGGTTTGATAGTTATGTTTCATAAGTTTGATGTCCGACAATAAAATTGTTGACTGGAATTAGGGGACATCTCAAAAAATGTTCATAGAAAATGTCTGTTGAGAGGATGGGAGGGGATCGAGCATAATCTGTTAAAAAAGAGAAGACAGTTTGAAATAACTTTTTAAGGGTCATCACATCCCCCTTCATTTTGCGCTTTTCCCCTAAGAAAAAAATAAAATATGGAATGATGTTGCTGCAATCATAATTATGGTTGTCTGTTAAGACGAGAGGGAGATTGGAGGGGGGGGGGGTAATGTAACCATTTTCTGTTAAAAAATATGAAAATCTCTTTGAGATACCCCCTTAACCAATCTTTCAATTCTATGCAGTATGTTTGAAATTTCAAGTTCTAATGACAGAAATTATCTGAAAGACATTTGATTTGGTTGAATAAATTTCCAAAAATATTGTTGCTTTCTGCGATGCCCGCTCGTCGCGCATATTTTTACATTCTGGTATCCTACGATAGTAAAGAGAGAAAAAGAGGAGAGAAATAGGAGAAACTACAAGGAATTATACAAATCAAACCAATATATTTTGCAATAATGGTCTTACAATAATACAACTTAAAGTGGGGCCTATTCGAGGTGCAAACAGGTTATAAAAAATCTTTGACACTTTGAAGAAAAACAAAACAAAAAAGTCTCAGAAAAAATCCCCAAATCCCGAAAAAAAATCTTCGACAGAATTTTCGACCCTGTTTGGTTCTCGGGACTATTATTGGAATTATACATCAAATTAAGGTAGCTGGATGAAAATCGGTACAGATGTTCATTATACTATCGCTTTTTGCCCGGAGCATCGAAAAATCAGGTGCTCCGATCCATCCCAGAATAAAAAGGTCACCCCTAGAAAAAAGTTCATTTTTTAAAATCTTTCGACCACTATTAGCATATACCGCGTGTAGGTAGTCCGTTTACACACAAAATACAGTTGCACAAACAAGAACCAGCAATATTTTTCTCAAAACAGTTCTTAATTAGCCTAATTAACAATATTTTACTTCAAAATGAAGGCAAATTTTTCAAATTCTTTCCAGCCTTTTTCTCCCTTCTTATACGCTTATTCTTGCTCATTGATCGGCGACTGGAATTTTTCATATATTTTTTTAGTCTGTTTATAAAATATACGGGACATATTTCCTACCACGTACATTTCTGGTGGGTGGGTTAGGATTCATCTTAATAATTCAACCCATGTATCATGTTTCTCTCCACTCTGCCGTTGCAGACCCTAAGGCCTAAACATTTCCTTTGATTTAGATATCGAAGTATGATATGGGTGGGTGGGTGGTTAGCAGAATCATAGTTATTATATTATATCATAGTTAGTAGATCTAATGGTTATGAAACATATTGTTCTTTGTTATTATTGGTGTTGTGCACGGCTAAATAATGACCCAAATTTTTGAAATATATTTATAAAAATGATCATGGCCAGCTTAAGATATCTTAAGCTGGCCATGAAATGATTAACTTGAAACAATACTTTTTTCATTAACCTAATGGGAATAACGTCATAATAAATGTAATCGTGATATATGATAGAAAGATTTGTAAATTTTAAGTCACGTGATATAAGTCGTGCACAAATGAATGTTCATTTCAAGATAAGACGATGCCTTTATGATAATTCAATGGCGTTTCATGACCATATTACATAGTAAATAACCATATTTAATATCTCATATGGAAACAAAGACATCGTCTTATCTTGAAATGAACATTTGTGCTCGGTTAATATGACATGACTTGAAATTTTCTTTCGAGTAATCTTTTTTATCAATAGATTTCAATAAATTGGGACATTATTTAACCGTGCACAATATCCACAATAACATAAAACAATATGTTTCCTAACCATAAGATATACTATGGTAGAATAAACGTCATTTTGACGTTTTTCGTGGTAACATAATCTGTTATAAATATATAAAAATTATAAAAAAATGTAGCACTCCAATGCTGCTATAATAAGTTAAAAGGCAGTATGTACACTCAGATTTTTTTTAAAAAGTTCGTTATAAATGAAGAATCGCATTTTGCTTTAGAATATGTAATAAATAATTGTTATATATTGAAATTTATATGATTCGAGATGCTTAAAGTCCAGTCATAAACATCTGATTAAAGATTTCTCATCAAAATGGACAATTTTAAGAAAAAATGTAACTTGTTGCTTTTTGCGTAAATCAGATTAGACTAAAATATCTCACATGTCAATTACTGCCTTGAATATGCTAATCAAAGAAAAAACAATGTAACATACTTATTTTTCGCGCAAATAAATCATCCTTTGCCCGTTAATTAAGAGGGAGAGGGGTAAATACTTAACAGAAACTTTCTGTTAAAAAAATACTAAAACCTATTTAAGATGTTCCCTAAAAGATTATATGCGGCCTACTGAAAAACACGTCCTGTTTATTCTACAGCGGATGACTCAATATCTCAACAACAACGCAAGATATAACATTCTTACTCGACATACAAAATCATAAGACCGGGTAAGGGTCTTATGCCAAAAATGAAAAGGTTTTGTGAAAAAATGGGGAATATGTGAACCGTTTCTTGGTTTCACTCAATATCATCTAACCGCTTCATCTTTTAATTTCTAATTGTCAAATGTTTTGCACAGCGATCGAAACATTTTAGTAATATCTAATGCAATCTAGTGGTCTAGTCAAGTCCTTAGAAGTTGGAAAGGATGTTTTCATAGTAGATTCTGACTTTCACTCGTTTTCCAAACATAGACATCTTTCTTTGACATCTTTTGATACATTTTTCTTGTTGTTTTGTGTAACCATAGCAGCAAGTAATTTTAATCCAGGTCCTTAGAAAACGTTTGTTTTCACCACCTACAGCAGTTTGGGAACTATTTAAATATTGATACATAATGTCAATAAATGAAAAAAATAAATAGATAAAATAAAAACACTTTTTTGTTAAGTTAAATCGAATTTTATATTTTGATATAAAACATTAAACAATTTGTTTTTTTTTTTGAAAATTTGATTTTTAACTATTTGATTTTAGAGGACATGTTTTGGTTTACAAGGAAGCTGAGGGAATAATCATAATTACATTAGAAAATTTAATCAGGAAAATATAAATGTTCACATGTATAAGATATTTTTCACTGGATAATAATATTATAATAATAGTATAGCTAAATTTACTGAGGAATACTCAAAGAAAATGAATTATGTGATTTAGGATTTTTTTTGAGTTTTGATTGTTTAATGTTAAGTTTAAAATCGTTATGTAAATTTAGTTCAAGTGTTGAGGGTAAGCAAGTTTTATCTAGGAACAGAGAGATAAAAATTCAGTGGTAGCCCCGGTCTGGAATGATACAGCGGATGGCGGTAACAACATGACAGGTAATAATAGGTTCCAATATTTTTTGGTAACTTTAGGTATGATGATTATAAATATATCCGGTAATCGGTGTAAATAGGAAGCTTTCGGCCATTATTAGCTTTAATTAGCCTAATTTTGGTCCATTTTGGTCCATTACGGTATAAAGTGCATTTTCAAAGTGTCTATTTCTAAATTCGGATTAAATAGCTGGATTGGGAATGAAAAGTAGACGAAAACAATTGTACGGTTTGGATTTCTACTTCCCCAGATAATTGAGATTAAAATTGGCGAAATTGGCAAAATTACGCTGAATCAGTAGTTTTTCCGAATTTGTAAACACCAATAACTTCTGATCATTTGATCTAAACATAGCAAACCGTACCACTTTTGTCATCTACTTTTCATGCTCAATCCAGCGATCTAATCCTAATTTAGAATAAAATAAATTCTTGTGGTGAGATGTAGCAGAGTCTCGAAACATTTTCTAATGATCAAAATCTGCAAAAAAAAGACATGACAAATTCAGTTTACCAGAAATTAATCAGAAATATAGATTCAATACTGTGGATAATTGTGGTAGCTTAGCATCAATAAAATGCAAAAATTGTATAAAACATGTATGATTCTTAGTTTTTTTATTATATCGGTAAGAAAAAAAAACACATTTGATACTTTGAAATTGAAATTTTTGCTTCATTTTATGGCAGGTGATTTTTTATAGATTAAATCGAAATGAAAATATCAAAATATGCGAATGCAGCAATTGTCTCCATTTAGGAAATGAAAATTTATATCTCAATTTATCATTATAGTATTAAACTTATAAGAGTTATTTTTTGTGATTTTAATTCTTCGGCTGGTTGCAATCGAAAGTTCGTTTCGCATAACATGGCAGTCTGAAACCTACATGCGCGATGCGCTGGGTATTGGATATTGGACAAATATTAGAGACTGAAAATCAAGTCCAATTTAGCGTAAAATGAGGGTATATGAAAATTTCTATATTTTACAGATTATATAATTAAAAGGATCAAAGGCCGGTTATAGCAAAGGATGTGTAGTGTTTGTCCAATATCATAAGGGTGCTATGTCTATACTTTTATAAAATGTGCATAATGTACAATTATAAGGACAAAAAAATAAAAGTTGAATTTGAAGTGGGATAATCAGAAATATTGCGCAGATAATTCGATGTTTCTAAAAAATGCTCGCGGGATATGCAAAACTAACTTTCCATTGCAACCCGCCTTATACTGCTGTCAAAGACAGTCAAGCGATTTTGATATTTTGACTCTACTGGTTGTTAAAAAAGAAGTCAACCCGCCAGTAAAAATTTCTCAAAATAGGCTTTAAAATTATATTTAGCTTGTTTCACTACTGTTTCAAAATTAGTAAAAGTAAATTCAAATAATTCATATACCTTTTTAAGGCCTTTTATTGGCGGGTTTGATACTTTTCTTTACCCTATTACGGTCGAGCTATTTTAGAGGTTTTTGACGGAAAATCGCGTCTTTGAAGAGAAAATATCTAAATACTTTTTTGTTACGCACCACAAGCTTTCTGGAACTTGTGGTTTGTATATTATGTAATAAATTAGTTAAGATTCGTAAAACCAAAAAAGATCTACTATATATTCTGGGCTAGAAAACTTATTGCAACTTATTTACAAATATTTTTATTCTTATAGCCTCAAAATAATTGGCTTAAACGGATTTGAAAAACCTTAAGCATAAAATCCTCTGACCATCAACTAATACTTTAAATATTTATCTGAAAAAAATTCAATCATCCTGTGATGTATTCAAACGCTGAATAAATGTATACTATATTTCAGAATATGTGAAACACTTTGTAACTTAATGCAATGTTATTGTCATTTTTGGTCTGGTATAACTGCTTTTGACACAGATAGATATTGACATACATTATCGTTTTTAGAAATGTAGAAGAAAGACGTGAGCATAGAAAATGAAAATGTGAAAAATGAACCACTTCAATTTGACGTCGATATAGTGGGTATAGTGAGTATCGTGGGCCATGTTGTAACGTTAGAATGTGATCTAACCAGTTCGTTTAGCAACTTGCTCGATAATGCTCGCAGAGACGAGCGAAAATTCCTATTTCTTTTATAATAAAAAAAAAATACTAAGCTTCTCGTTTTTACATTCATTATCAAGATTCTATCCCAAAAAGATATTTTTAGTGAAAATATTTTTAGTGAAAATATTTTATGCAATAAAATCGTCAACTTTGATCTGATTTGAAAGATTTTATCACAGATGGTTAGATATTGGCACGCATTATCGTTTTTGAAAACGAAGAAAGTGCGCTCAGAAAATGAAGAAGAAAAAAAGAACTTCTTCAATTAATATTTCGAATCAAAAGTGCAACATTTGAATCTTATTTTATTTGGCTATCTTAACTGATCTCAAAAATATATTTTTATTTTACTTTTTGATGCATTTTAAGCCATATCGAATAAAAATGGACGATTTCATCACATTTCATCACAAATTGTTTCACCATAGTTTAAATATGCTGTGTAATTTATGATTGATGTCAAATGTAATTCAATTGCAGGTATCAATTATTTAGGTCAATATTATAGACACTGGCAATATTTGATTAATTTTGATAAAAACGATAAAGGAAGAAAAAATGTGGAAGAAAGTCGAGCTGAAATAAAAATGTAATGTTAATGTAATAAAAATGAAGATATGATAAGAGATTTTTATTGTTACATTTCGGCTTCAAGATAAAATGGAATCATCAACAAATTACCAGTCTGGAATCCAAGGGTATTTCGGCGGATATATTTGGCGTAAACAAGCTTTTTACCCGGCGTACCGGCGTAGCGAACACCAATAACGTACGCCGGCGTACGTCACTAATATCAAAGTAAGTAAGGCTCATTAAAAGCCTTTAAAACAGCAGAACAAAAGTGCAAACAATATATAATTTTCGATACCTGCCTACACCTCTAACTACGCCAGCGCATATTCGGCGTAAGAAAAGTGTGGATTCCACATTAGACAAATTATGAAATAAGCAAATTCACCTATAATTTTTTGACTAACACTTATAAATCTTATATTTCTATCCTCCCTCTTCGAGTTTTTATACCAAATTGCAACAACTACCTTTCAAGACCAAAGTTTAAAAAACTTTTATAAGTTTTTTACTGTTTGTAGTAGAACAGTGTTAAATCCAAAGAAGGGCATTTGAGTAAATCTGAAATATTTATACATGATAACATTGTTGTGAAACATATTGTTATATGTTATTGTCGATGTTGTGTACGGTTAATTAATCACCCTGCGTACTGAAATCTTTAAAAACGATAACTCGAAACTATTTTTACCGATTTTATTAATCAATTGGGAAAACGCGTCTTAATAAATGTAATTTTGCTTTATAATAGAAACAGTCGTAAATTTCAATTCACGTGTTATTAACTGTGCACATATGTTCACTTTAAGATGATGTATTTATCATTATTCAATGGCGTTTCCTAACCAATGGCGTTTCCTAATCATATGATATAATAACTATGATGATAAGAGATTGCATACAAAGTACAGGTAAAATAATCATTTCATTGGTTGAAAATTACGTCATGAATATTTCGTTCACTTCAGAATTTTATCATGAGTTTTAGTTTTAACAAAATATCAAATAATGACATTTTGAAATCAAGAATCTTTATGATGTGATTTTCAACCAGTAATGTACCTCTTATTTGTAGAAAATCACTTATGGTCTTGTTTTGGGAATATCATTCTTAAAATTAATTACTTTATTAGTAGAAAGTTTCGCAGGTAGAAACAACTTTTTTTCAAAAAATATCGCAGTTTGCGAAAGTTTATTTCCCCGATATCTCTTAGAGCAACGAATTCGCGAAAGTTTATACGCTAGAAACTTTCTACCAATAAAGTAAATGTATAGAAATATATAATCCGAAAGAATACCGGGTGAGTAAAAAAAAACATTACATCATGATCTGATAATCGATCTTCAAATATATTTTTTTCGCTATGTAGCAGAAAACCTAACTTAAATTTTGGTGTATGATTTTTTAAAATCCATTTAAGTTAGGCTTTCTGCTACATAATGAAAAACGTTCTTTGGAAATTGCCTATCAGATCATGGTGTAATCTGTTGTCAAAGCCTTACGTTTTTTTTACTCATCCGGTAGTTAGATATAGAACGCAATAAACATAAGAAGACAAGCCTTCAATATGAGCGTGGAGAGTTTGAATATACCTATGCATAATGGTGGAAAGGTGAGATTATAAAGTTGATGTTTTTTTAAATTTTTCTTTTACCATGACAGAGCCTTT
>JAUKPT010003993.1:0-11524 GCA_032273505.1 Nanomia bijuga | reverse complement strand
GGGGATGATTATCTAGCACTCTGCAAAAACTGCATGCAGAGGCCGACATAAGCCAAAAAATTCTACTTCTTCTACTTTTTCTACTTCTTCTTCTATCTCTTCTTCTACTTCTTCTTATACTTCTTCTATTTCTTCTACTTCTTCTTCTACTTCTTTTATGCGGTCCACATTCTAGTTGGCTTGTTAAAGTTCACTTAAGAACTAAAACAGGTGAGAAACCTTTTTCTTGTGAAATTTGTAACAAGACGTTTGTACAGGCACATAACCTGAAAGTTCATTTAATAATTCACACAGGAGAGAAACCTTTTTCTTGTGAGATTTGTAACAAGAATATTAGACATGCATCTCACCTAAAAGTTCATTTGAGAACTCATTCAGGCGAGAAACCATACTCATGCAGTATATGTGGAAAATCATTTTCTCGAAACAGTGCTTTAAAATTTCACTTAAGAACTCACACATGCGTTTTTTCTTAAGAACACGGTATGGTATGAACTCCATCTTTTCAGCAAAGTTGGTCCTTCTTCGGGTCTTTGCAACCGCAGAATTTTTTTTTCAATAACTAAAATGGGGTCGAGTATTCCAAGGTCCCCTATTTGGTACATCAACATTTTCCGCTGAACGTGGAATTTCTAGACGACGTGGTTATGCATATTTAAAGTACATTTATCCAGCTACATTAAAAATAACTTTCGAATTTTTCAAAATAGCACGCAGTTGAAAGTTGGTTTCGCTGCATTGATTGGGCGACAGTTCAACAATGCAACTCCATGGTAACAATATTGCTGAATGGAGGATTACACAGGTACAGGTAGGTAGAACAAAGACATTGACATTGACTTCAAATCAAGGTCATTAATAAAGACCTTTAGCCGTTGCTCTCGAATAAATGATACATTTAGTTTGCCACAGATATTTTCTTCGATATATAAAGTACATGAATAAGAAAAATGAAGAATAGTCAGCAAAAATCATAAATGTTTGTTAATGAACTCATCACAAAGGGTGACTTAATTGATTTTATACAAGTCTGGTTTCTACGCGTAAAATAAAATGCCTGTCAATAAATTAGCAATCGATTTGATGATTACCTGCAAGGTGAAGAAAAGATTATTATTGAGAACTACTAACTACGTGCACTAAGAAAGGAATTTAAAACATTGTCTTTGCTTGAGAATAAAGTTTAACAGAATTAGATAATTCTTGTAATTTTTGAGATAGAATTATGATACACTTCAAACCAAGTCTCTTATAAGAATTAGATAATTCTTGTAATTTTTGAGATAGAATTATGATACACTTCAAACCAAGTCTCTTATAAGAATGTGATCTAAAAATAATACAGAAACTGTAGGCATACTAACAAAGAATACTTAATAGTACTTAAAGAACCAGCTAATCGATTTTAAACTTGGAAAATCACTTGATTCTAACATATTTGATCGGAATAAGAACAAAAAGTCTTCCTGCCAAATAAAATCAAGAGGAAGAACAGATGATAACATTCATCATAATTCTTGGAAAATGACTTGAAATTGGTTTTCCAACCGAAATGCATAGTGATTAAAATATAAATTTTATGTATACTTTTTTATTAATAAAAAATTCTTGGAAAATGCATAGAAAAAAATTGTCTCCAAATTGTGTCTAACGTAAATTTCATTGGTTGAAAATTACATCATTAAGGTTACAACGCTAAGTCATGGATTTTGATACATTTAATATATGTTCCTTGTAGTTAGATTGTTATATACTTACATTACATCCTTGAAAAAAATGTAATTTAAAAGCCAGCTATCAGATTGAACACCTCTCAGTTGAGGAATCATGTCAAAGGTTTGTCTAATATAGAATATTAATTGGTTTAATGTTACATCATCAAGATTCTGATTAGTTCATTTAAAATTGATTTTTGATTGATTATTTCTTAATCTAAGAAAACATCAAATTTTGAGATTTGAAATCAACCAATTATATTCATCATCATGTAATGTTCTACCAATCAATAGTCTTAATTAGACAAACTTATGAGATGATTTCTAAACAAAATAGAAAAATACTCGATTCATATACTTGAATGAACGTTCTTACTATGACATAAAAAGAAACTATCTTAGAAAGACATAAGAATTCATGATAAACAACCTTTTGAGATTTTTATTATGGTCGAGTTGAAATTATTGAAAACGAACGAAGAATCTTTTTTTCAAACAAACATTATTGAAGAATAAGATTGGTAGAACTTTTCACAAATATGTTATTTTCATTCAGACCCATCAGTGGTTGCTAAAACATTATTAACTATGTTATTTGTACGTAGCTATGGTATAACCGTTCCAACTATGGTGCACTAACGCTAAATGAACAAAATACAACAATATTCGATTCATATACTTACATCAAATCCTTTGCTAATCTTTAATTTGACATTTATTTCAAAATTAAACATCATACGACAGAGTTTAAACCTCTTAAATGAACAAAATCCAAGAAAACACTCTATTCTAACTGTAGAAAACAAAATAAACAAATTAATTAAAAAGTCATTTATAAATGTGAGAGAGTAAGTGAGATAGGATTGGAACTTGATCAAACGAATTTAATGAAATTAACGCTCTTAAACTGAACAGTCCATTATACGTTGATTGAGTTTTAAATGACTATTAATCCCATTTTGATTGGTGACGTAGACACCTACTACACTGAACAAAACTTGCCTAAAAGAGGGCAGCCAAAAATCTGATTTGTCCTTTTTAAGGTCACTGTGACATTTTTTGGGGAAAGGGTTAATTTGTTTGACGGATAAGACCACAATAAGTTACTCCTGACATTTACAGAAAGGGAAGAGGATAGGTCTAAACGAGATTAAATGCAACAGCTACGATTTACAGCTTCAACAAAATGCTTACGTGCTAAGGGATGAAAATGTGGAGACATTACTTGTGACGAAATGTAAAATAAAAAGAGGATAGTCTACAATGTATTCATGAATACACACATTATAGAGGAAATATTTCTTTTTTTGGTTGAATCGTGAAAAAAAAACATAAATGGGCCCCGCAATACGAGTTTCGGGGCGTTAAGAATGCTTTAACCAACAAAATTCACCAATTTTAGGGCCATCAATTTCTTTTGGGAGAAGTGTCATGAGCGGAATCATTTTTGAAGATACTCAGAAAAAGTACATGATCACCCACTGTTTTCTATTTTGAAAAAATTAGTTAAATGTACAAAAATAAAAAGATAAAGACAATAAATAAGAATTTGAGATGAGTTTTTCATAGTGTGATGGTACCTTAAAGATTATATTCCCTGCTCTTGACAAATTTTATAAGTTCAGAGTACTAAGTGACTAACTATGTACTTGAAAAGTCAACTTATTCAATAAACGTCACACTTCAACTAACCTCTTTTTTGCCGTTTATGTTCCAAAAGGTCAATCCTCGAATTATCTTCCTACTTAATCCAAATAGCGCAAAAATGAAAAAAACCTTGTATCAAATTTGCAAGTAATTAAACCACATCTATTTTTTTTATTTGTGACACTGTTTAATTCTTTCCAAAATTGGTCCATATCATTTATTTAATTTGTAGTTGCATAATCCTGGAAGAGGAGATATGAATGAAATATCAATTCATATCAATCGACTCTCCGACTAACTGTTGCCACTTTTTACATTTGAGTTCAAAAAGTCAATGCTTCAATTATCTTCCCACGCAATCCAAATAGTCCAAATATGAAATGAAATCGATTTTGGTATCAAATTTGGTGAAAGTGTTTTTGTTCATGTTTGTTTATTTGTCGAATCAGTTACTCTATCGTGACGTAACTTTGTAAGTACTTCACCTAATATCCAAATAATAATTGTTTGAATATTTTTTTATTTGTTTATACATTTCCTTCTTGGTTAAAATCATTCAATATGTTGTTACGTAGTGCTTTAAAAGAAAAAAGGGTGTTCCACATACTCAATTTCATTTTAGGTCATCAAAAACAATTTGATATACCATGTATTCAAGGTTGTCGGTGAGCTTTACATATATCTTCTTTATTTTATTTTTTTTTGAATACTTTGACACGCACTTTTTCTACGGTAAGTGCGTAAGTAATAGTTAATTGCAGTTCACATTGAAAGAAAATAAGAAGTTGTGCCATAGGAAGAGCTTCAATGACTGCAAAACATAGGACTGGTATACCGAAATTTTTTGAAAAAAGGCCTTAAAATTGTGATTTGGGGTGGACTTCATTATTACGAAAAGGTAACCATTTTCTCGATATTAAATCAATTTAGAAATTTAGTATAGCGCGCTTGATCTATGAAGAAAAAGTTAACAGTCTATTTCCCACTACTATGATTCTTAGTTCAGTAGGCCATATCATATTTTTCTCATGTAATAATTGTGTTATGTTTAAAAAAGAAGATACTAAAATGTTTCTGATAATGGTCTTAAATCGACTTATTTTCTATTTTAATTTTGATACGCCGATCGGATAAAAACTGGTTTATAAAAACTCTCCCAACACAAACTTGTTTGCGCAAGCCCTGTGCGTGATCGTGTAACTAATAACGCACACATTTCCTACTGGCAGGTCAGGGCTTACACCGATGAACATCGGTTATTTTCAAACCATCAGGACACAAAGAATGAGATTCGCTGGACAGGTCTGGAGAAATACCAAGCGACATTCTTCTTTGGAACCCCGCACATGGCAAACAAAAACCTGGATGACCTGAAAAAACTTTCATTGACCAACTGGCAGATGACACAGGATGTAAACCGCAGGAGCTGGATAATGCGATGACCAAAAAGGAAAACTGGAGGAAGCGTGTCATGCAACGCCGACCTAGGTAAGGCAAGAATTTTCAAATGATTACACTGTTCACCAATTATTCCATTTCAGTTGACTACCTATCTCCACTAGCTGAATTTTTCTTGAATATTAGCTAGCAGCACAATTTCGTAACTCGAATATCAAAAGATTAACGTAACATTTCTCAACTTCTAAATCATTCAAACTGCAAACAGTTTCGGTTTAAGTTCTCCAAACTTATCTAGTATATAGTCTTTCATGATTCGAACGATGAAAATTCCCCATTTACTGTAAAATAAATTTCCAAAAATCATTCATAATTTTTCAGATACCCCCACCTAACCAAGAAAATTTATTGTTGATATTGAAGTATGTAGATAATAATTCATCAAAAATGGGTTTTACTTGATACTATTATACTACATGATAATTATGCCGATCTTATGATGCCTAATGTTATTTCATATCAAAGTAAAAATGCTCAAAATTAAATCAAACAATCACTTACCAAAAAGCGAACACTGCAAGCTTTTGTAACCTTTGCTATGCTTAGAGCAAGTGATTAGCTAGGTAATAAAAATTCTTACTTCAGAGAAAAAGGTTTTTTAGAAGAAATATTGCCGTATATTATGTTTTAAAGGAGTATATCTTTAACCCAATCCATTCAGTATTATACAACCTTTTTATACGGAAAGCCAATATTTGGTTTCATACGACATCCAACTAAATACATTTCCAATAATTCTGTAAAACTTTACTTCAATCAGACAAACCAAGGTAAATAATATATATAATACCGTTTTGAAGATGCTTATATTCATTATTCAAAAAAAAGACATTTTTTGAGGGAATGTAATCGTCTATTACTCTGACTTCATATAAAAGATTATTCATAATGATAGGCAAATGAAAGATTTTGGTGAATAAGTACCGGCGAATTGTTCGGCATTTCAACCCCCGACCTCCGGCAAATCAAAAATTGCACCCGATGCATGCTTGCAACTTAACAAAAAAAAAAAGCAGAACTCAAGTTTGTGAAATCAAGAAGTCAATTTAGTACTGGTATTTAAGATATACTTTTTAGTTAGGAATCATGCCAAATTTCGGCTATTTTACCCGTTTGATTGTTTGAATATTACATCATGAAGATGCTGATTGGATCGTTCAAAAATGTCAATTTAATGTTTCCTTAAAGTCCGAAATGATTATATCATTTTTAATTGAACCAAACAGAATCTTGATGATTTAATATCCAACCAATCACAATAGTCTAAATTAGCCATAATTTGGCGACAATCCCTTAGTTTATCATGTCTTATTCGGTACGAGTACTTCCATGAAGAATAAAAAAATTGGATACTAAACAAAATCCCAAGTTTCTTATTAACACTGGCGTACTTTTAAGATGGCGAGTCTGAAAGCATTATAATGTACAGAACGTAAGATCAAGTTTAAGACGAACGAAAAAAGAAACCATTTGAATTATTGCTCTGGTCAAGCTAAAGTCTATTAGAATACAATACCCACTACTTTTTTGCCAAATCAATAGATTTACATGCTACTTATTGATAATCATATTGTTAATTTGTTTCAAAAATCATAACATATATTTTCAAATTCATATAACTTTGTAGCTACCACATGGCCACCATTATTGCCATCGGCTAATAATCGATGAAGACATACTATTGCCATCATAACATGATTGTAAAATCATTATATATATATATGAATAATTAATCAGTATGATGCTTTAAAACCACGATGTTATTACGCAACAATGGCAAAATTTGTAACACCACAAAAGACTGGCAGAAAACCTCTAAAAAATACCAATAACAACGCCATATATGTAATTATAGTTCTACACTAATTTAGGATTAGATAATTGTACATTTTAATTTGTCGTCTGAACATACACGCGCATATATGTATATGTAGAAGTTGTAAGCTTTTAATAGAAACGTGGATAGATTTTCTCCTCCTTCAAAACCATCAAATGATGAAATTTGTAATCAAATCTTTCATGTATATATATAAATGAACGTGTATTAAAGGAAAGATTGTCATTGCCTATTCAGTTCACCACGAAACATGGACATCTAGAAGGAACTTGTTGATAGTATGATATGATAAGCTTTATTTATGATTTGATTCAAGACCTGTGACCCAAGGGGCGAATCACTTTACAAAAAGGTGTATGATATTTTCTTTTATAATCTTTTGGGAAACAATAAAATTTTCTGGGATATTGTACACTATTTCTGGTGCATGCTTTTCCTTTTGCTGATCCAACTAAAAAGAATTGTTGAGCTAGAGTACGTGCCAAAGTTCAAGCCCTTTATGCAATCTCTTCATCGGGATGCGTACATATGTTATAATTTCAAGGGTACCATTATAGTTTACAGCAATTTTTAAAATGTCAAAGTCATTGTGTTTACGCTCTATTGATAAAATTAACACTGTACCATGAAATTATGAACTCAAAGATGAGGCCTATACCCGCGTTGAGGAATCGGATGGGAGATAGTCCCCTTGATATAAATTTCTTCATAACTCGGATTTAAGAAGAAAATAGTTAAAAACCTTTTTAATGTGTGACTAAAATATTAAATTACATAACATATGTACATTTCAATTGAATTAAAATGTTGAACAATAAGGCTTTTGTTTAAAGATTTCACGCACTTGCTATTGAAAAAACATATGCTTTTTTATGTTCAAGTGTGTTTATAAATTGCTTTTATATTTTTTAACTAAAACTTGGAAAATATCTTGAATTGTGTTTATAATGCTTCGAATGTTTTTTCTAACTCGATACATTTACTGGAACCCTGTTTTCCAAGGGGGAAATTGCCCCTCTCTTTCCTGACGATCATTAGAAATGTAGGATTCCTTACCGTGGCTTAAAGCACGTTGAATCTTACGCTGTAATCAAATCTTTCATGTATATAAAAGGTGAATGAAAGGAAAGATTGTCATTACGTACAAGCCTGTCGGTGTAGCACGATCAAGTTAATCGCGATCGCGCAACGATTGCGCGAAATTCTTCAGCATGATCGTGAAACCGAACACGCAAGGCACAGAATTTCAAATTTCGGATCGCGTGTGCGCTATGCCATATCATATCATGTGTTAGATGTTAACATATTTTGCTTTAGAAGATAATAGAATGTTATGACAGTACCGATCCGATAAAAACTTGTTTGAAAAAGAGGCTAACACAAGCTCGATCGCAAAAGTCCTGTGCGCAATCGTGAAACCGATCACGTTCACATTTTTAACCGAAAGGCCTGTGCGTATCCAGTTCACCACCAAACATAAACATATAGAAAGAACTTGTTGATAGTATGAAAATATCAGATTTTCTTTCCAACAGTAATTAATTTCAACAAGGAAATTGTCCATACTATACATGAAAAAGAGATCAATCGATCAATCAGGAGCATTTGCAGAGTCGGCACTGGTCAAGAGTGAACGCTTATTACAATAAACAATATACGCAAACTATATAATAATAATTCAGATCCGAATCTATACAAGAAAATACAGCTTCTCAGTTATTTACATAATAATGTGTTTTAATTTAGAACTACTCTCTTCAATAAAAGAACTAGTACCATTTGGAAAGAAAAAAGAGAATTTTCATCTAGAACAATATAATTAGATGCAAAATGCTTTATAGATCTATCAGAGGCGGATTTCACCCAATTTCTGAGTGTCATTAAAAATGATATTTAACCTAAGCTGTCGGAAAATTGAAACACTGAAAACTCATTGAAGCATATACTTCAGGACTCTTCATGAAGACACTAAAGCTACTCTAGATCCACTTATAGATCTATAGAGTGGTATTTTATCTTGTTTTTGCCACCATCTTTAATCACACATTCTTATGATAAGAATTGTACGTGGTGTTCTTTGGTCTTACAGTAATACATAGATGTATCACAATATCACTCATTTTTAGATACCGGGCAACCGCATGCTATGAAAAAGAAAATGGGCAGTTAGTCAGTTCCATCAGGCCTTTCGTTGTGAGTCTGAACTTTTAAGTGCTTTTACCTTTCTATTTTGGATTTTAAGACAGTTGTAAACCATCTAAAGCTACATTTTCAGCGCTATTTTTTTTGTCAGAAGGCTTAAGATTATTGGAAGTTTGCAAAGGGGAGCACATCTCTTGTAAGATTTTAATCAGTTGAGCATAGCTACGAGCTTGCGTAGCGTACCAGACGAAACACTTTATCGCGTTATAGCCTGCAGAGTAGTCATCATGTACAACTGTTTCTATACAAAGTGAAATTACTCATATCCGTAAATAAATCAACAAATTTCATTTCTCATGGAAATGAGGCGAATATATGCTTACCTTTCTACTATTATAAGTGAACTGGTACTATTTGCGCTTCAAATCACGACATGAGAGAGACATCTTATAATAAACCTTTCTCGATTGATGATTAATGCGAATGGAACACCCATCATAGAATATCTTTGGTTGAGAAGAAAAGAACATCCAACTCCCACTTATCTGATACGTTGTAACATTGTGTAGGTTTTCTACAGAGCCATGTGTTCATTTTATAATTTATTCTGTGTTCCGATGTTCTTAAAAAGCATTTAATTTTAAGCGTACTACTTATGATTCTTTTATAATGATCACCGACATGGCGGATATAGCTGCGACGGTAATGACATATCTCCATGGCGAATCACCAAAAGTACACGCTTTTTCCAAACCCCGAAACCTTGTTGCATACAAACGAGTAGTGGTATGTAATCTTTCTAATTCAAGCAAGTTTAGGCGGAAATTATACGTGAGATTTAATTTAATTTATTTTATCACTTCAAAAAGCTTGAACTTTTGTCGAATTGAATTACCAAAATATTAACTTTATACGAATCTATTTGCATTAATTGAATTCGATCTAACATTAATAGTTCTGGCTCTTTATTCATCCGCGACATTTTTCCGCTCAAATATGATTGGTTTAGCCGGGATTTCTAATTTCCTCATTTTCAATAAGGTGGTTTATAAACACAGAAAAAAGCCATGGCGTTCTTTCTATCAATAGGCAAGACATCATATAGATCTTTTACGAAAATTGTCTTCCCAATATCTATTTGTTCTGCCACTTTCAGGACACATTGGTATGTGTGAAAATACGAGCAAAGAAATGATTTTCATGAAAAATATTTTTGACAGTGCAAAGATTGTATTAGCAACTAATTATTGCTAGTTGTTTCTCCATTACTAAAGATAACACGATTACACCGTGCTAATATTGCGCAGTTGTTAAAGGTACGGATAGAGAAAACACTGGTAAAAACATGTACGTTGATTGGCTAAAAATGTCGTCATCATTTTCGGAGCCGATCCTTACGAATCAAAAACTGGTCATAACCTTAGTTGGGCGGAGTTGTTTATGGAAAAAGACGTATAAATGATTAGTTTGAAGAAATAGCCATAGAGATGACTTTTTTTTCGATTTTAATTTGAATAATGTATGATTAGCTCGTCACGATGAATTATGCGCGTGCTTTTCTCGAAAAAACATTTTTGGGGTGATAGAGCAAGAAAATGATGTTAAGTTATGATTAAACTGCGTGAGTTAACAACAAACATTGTCGGTTTTTCTCCCTAAATCTTGTCGATGTCACGTCGGTCTTTTTCATTCCTTCGTCGATTTTCACTGAACACCGGTTGTTGTTTTGAGCACTTCTGTTAAAAAGATCTCTCTAACGATAAAATTGTCTCAAGAAAGAAAGTTGATGTTTCTATTCTTCATCATTGATGTCCATTTTATAGCAGTATTTCACACGAAATGATGTATATTTTTTAAACCCTACAGCATAGACATCAACTGACTTTTAATAAATCTATTGGATATGAACACATTGCTTTTTCTAAATATAGACGACACTCTGGGTACCTTTTTTCCTTTTCATCGTGTTTGCTTCTTAGGATGTGGATGACTAAATTTATAAACATCAGTAACAGCAATATCACCTGTCTCTTTAAAGCATATGTCATAATAATCGAAACGGTATGAATGTCACGGTTGAATCAAGGTTATAGTGAAAATTGGGTATCGCCCCCTAGTCTTAGCCCCTGACTACGTCTCTGTAGTATTACCTGGACGTTAAATCAAACAAATATGGTAACAATCGAGCTAGAACTGGTATAAACTACAACCCACGCAAGTTACATACTTGGTAGAATCACACACTGAAATTCAATTGTCTAGATTATCTCATTGTCTGATAAGCCAACCTAGACTAACCTCCACTACGTACGTAATCCACCGCCATGTAAATTCCGCATCAATAATAGATACTCCGCGTGTAAAAGTACCCTTACAGCATGTATAATACCCAGTGTTACCAATTCCAAGTAAAAATTCCAAGTAAATATAATTGACATAATAGATTTATTATTTTCTTCTTCTTTTTATTCTGTTTTCACCGACGTTTCTAATAATACACATTGCCCTCTTTCCTATTAATAGCAGATCAGCTTTTCACCGCTTTTACAGTTATTCCAATTTAATAATTAACATGTTGTAAAGTATTGACAAAATATTCAATATATGGGAGTGTATACACGGCGGGTGATAAGAAGGTTTGTGTGTGTACGCGCGTGTGTGTGTGTGTGTGTGTATGTGTGTGTGTGTGTGTGTGTGTGTGTGTGTGTGTGTGTGTGTGTGTGTG
>JAUKPT010003992.1:0-11524 GCA_032273505.1 Nanomia bijuga | reverse complement strand
TTATGAATACATATAACAAAGCTAAAAACATTATTAGAATGATACATTTTTATAGCCTCATAAGTTACCTTATATTTCCAAATATTTTGCTGACAGCAAAATCAAAAAATGCTGAAGTCAGCGAAAAAATAGTGCCACATTCCCCATTTTCCTTTTTTTTGGTAGAGAATAAGTTAAACTACATACGTGCCAAGTTTAAAGGCAAATGGATCATTTTTACGAATTTTAGAGAGGGGGCGGAATCCCCCCCAGTATTACAGAGCTTAAAAAAGCCCAGTAGAAATAGGGTTAAGGACGAGAAGTGTCAAAAGGGAGCATCTAAAACACTCAGCAACCTTCCCGAGACCACCTGAAAGCCGAAAACTTTACCGATAGTATTCGTAATTAATCGCACACCTTAACAAGTCCATTTTTAACATTGACGTCATCACCCGACCAACAGACATACAGCCCCAGATCCCCCAAAATTGACCCCCACCCCTCAAAAATTAAAAGTCGTCAGATTAAGCTTAAAATTGGTACGGATACTAACTTAGGTACGGGGAATCCAAAAATGATGGTCCCGAGTCCCAAAAATAAACAGACAAACACGCAGACAGCCCCACCCCTCAAAAATGAAAGTTGTCAGATATAAATGAAACGAGGATTCAAATAATGATGGTCCCAAAACTTGAAAATAATGAGAAAATGGGCTAATGACCCCCAAATTGACTCGAGACACTTAAAAATGTAAAGTCATCGTATTAAGCTGAAAATCGGTATGGATACTAAATTTGACACGAAGAATCCACATATGACGGTCCCAAGTCTCAAAGATAAACAGACTTTCCCAACCTTTAAAATTCAAAGTTGTTGCATCAAGCTGAATATTGGTTTGGATGCTAATAGTCAATATAGTCATTGTAAATCATCATTGTATATAGTCATTGTATGTAGTCAATGTATAGTCATTTGACAATATATATAGTCAATTGTATAGTCATTTGACTATGTATATAATCAATTGTATAGTCATTTGTCTATGTATATATTCAATTGTATAGTCATTTGACTATGTATATAGTCAATTGTATAGTCATTTGACTATGTATATAGTCAATTGTATGATAACAGACTGATAACAAAGTGATAACAAAGTGATTTTGATGATAACAAAGTGAAACAATGATAAAAAAGTGATAACAACAATGATAACAAAGTGATAACAATGATAACAAGTGATAACAGACTGATAACAAAGTGATAAAAACAATGATAACAAAGTGATAACAATGGTAACAAATTGGCCCAGATTTTGTTCAAAATGGGTAGAAATAAGTTTGTTTTAGAATCGTACCAATTTGTTCGAGATTAGAAAAAAATGAGAAAAATATGTAGGGGATATAAAAGCCCACGTCAGGTAGGGTTAACTCTAGCTTTTTTAAAGATGGTTCCGCAATGAATTTTCGTCGCATAGAATATAGTTTACTGAAAAAATCGCGTATATTCCTTGCTCCAAAAGAATTTTAGGAGTATTTTTTTGAAGAGCAGTTCTGTGATTTTTATACTTTTTGAGTTGTCCTATTCAAGGTATGGAGAAAATAAGCTACGCAATGAACGGCGTATGCAGGAGAGCAAAAAAGCCCAATAAAAATAGGGTTAAATAGCAATTGAGAAATAAAAACTATTTCATAAAAACTATTTACACTTGTCTTGTGTTCCCAGTTACTTTGTAGATTTTCACAGGCTGCATATCTTTCCCAAACATAAAATAAGCGAAGCTAAAGCACACTGAAGAATATCTTGATTGGATGTTTGGACTTCGATAAACACCAGTATCGTTCTGTTTCTGGTACTTCACACTTAACAGTGCACAATGCCCCCCTAAATAAAAGAAAAGCAAAAGTGATCATCTCAAACTTTGACTATATTTCGCAAAATAGGTAAATCACTTTGTAACTTTATGGGATAAAAGCATTTTTATCTGAGCAACTTTTTTCAACAAATGAAAGCAGGAAAATGAAAGCAGGGCATCGTTTGTGACCGTGGCTCTTTTAGTTTAGTATCAGACCAGAGCCCCTCTTCTTTTGGTAGCAATTATTTTCAGATTATCTGTCGGTTTGAGTAATTTTCAGTCACTTCGAGATAAGTTTGTCGGCAGAATTTGTCTTCACATCCCCAACAAGTTTCTTCGCCATGAGCCTGGGTATTTGATATGGCATCGATTCATGTGTATACTTTTTTATTGATAATAAAGAACAATTTGAAACGGCAGAACACTAATATTGAGCGGTGTCAAATGCAAATTATCAAAAATAGAATGTTAGAAGAACCGGGCAGAAGTTTTTGATATTATGCTAGTGATAGCATCAGTGATTATTGATGGATGCAAGATGACTTTAATAGCAGATAGTAATGTTCTGTGTCAATATGGGGGGAGGGAAATGGGAACATATTGTATGAATAAGCCCCAATGAATGAAATAGAAAATAATGAAAAGAAGATACGTACTGTATGTTCCAATAGTATGATCAACCTCGGGACCAGTGCCCGGATTCCTGTCCGCGTTCTTCACGTACCAGTCCATATCATTTCTTTTTAAATTACTCCATCGACATGACTTCTCGAAATCACAGCTACTATCTTGTGGCGTGATGGTGGTGGGTTTAGGGGTAGGTGGGGCAGCATGCGTTGGGATGAAGGTACAAGGGTCCTGGAAGTTGTTGAAATTCAAATCATCAATTGCAATATCACCCGTCTTGCTTTTACCTCGAACAGCTTCGATGATGATCTGAAATATTGACAGGAAATTGAATACTTATGCTAATTCGGGGTTCAGAATGATTTAAAAAGACCTATTTTCCAGGCATCTCTAGAAACTTTGACTAAAAAATTACCTATTCTTTTCCAGATTTCTGCTAAAAAGTATAAATATTATCCAAAAATTCATATTTATAACGCGCAATTTGAAACCAAAAACAACTAAGAGAAATTGAATATCTAGATGCTAAGTACTGCACGTAAATCAAATGGTAAGGTATGATTTTTGCAGACTTCAGGCTGCTTCTGAAGTTGCACCTTGGGCTATACTGAAAAAAGAAGGAAGGAAATTACTAACAAAATTTATTTTAGGCATCTGAATCTTCATTCTTGCAAACTTGTAAAGAAAGCAGGCAGAAATGAAACGGTGGTGAATAAAAGATTTCGTTTATCTCTATTTAAATATACCTAACAACGTAAGTGAACAACCAAAAGTCGAAAAAGAAGAACTAATTTGACTGAGATGAGATTCAAACACTTGACTATAAAATTACCAGTCGTTTTACCCGTGGATTTATCACTTCCCCGCCCCCTAAATCATGTGTCGACTTAGTATTGTTCACTTGTGTTCATCATTCTTAGAGTTTTCCTTAATAGCATAAAGATTAGTGTCAGAAGATTATAAGAAAGTATCAGTTCTATCAACTATCGGAAAACTGATGAAAATTTTTTTTTCATTCATTCGGACATTCACGATAAAGGCAGTTTACATGAAGCTCCAATATCTGAGATGGATCAATACTCAATCAGTACACAATACATTTATCAGAACGGACCCTAATTACGAAATCATCTCACTTTGTGGTTAACTTTATTCTTATCTCGGTTGGGCCTTTTTTTGGAGGTTTAAAGTGGGGGGATATTCCATGATGTCGTCATTGTAGATGTAAAGAAAAGGAGAAGTATAGAAAACCAAGTGTCATAAGAAGAGATGGTTCTCATAAAAAAGATAAAAAACCTCCCCAAGAAGACTCAGGAATTATTTCATTTTCGTTTTGTTCTTTGTTAAAATGTATTGAATAAATAGGAAAATTTGTATGGGGACCAATATTGACATTTTGCCAAATGGTGTAATGAAACTAAAAGTCAAAATATGTTTTTCCTATCTTGAGTTACTAAATCATGACCAGTCGGTGAATCCAGCGCCCACTACCCCCAACCGAAATAGTGTTTTAATCAAACACTGGTCGCTGCATTACGAGACCTTTGATTGAACTAACCACTGATTCAGTTTTCTCTTATACGCACCTTATACGGTTTATCACTATAAATGGGAACTTGTGACATCAACCACTGGTTGCCTTGATCCCCTTCATCAGACCATACTAGTAATGTTGTAGTACGATAGCCCCAGATCTTCTTGATGTAAACATTCAGTTTACCAAGCCCTACACCGTACATATGTCTGTAGAATTGTAGACACCGGCCTTGATCGGGATCAGTCGGTGGGAATGTCTCACTAAGTAGTCGTGCATTGCTGTTCAACCGTGACCCAGCAGAATCGATGTAATAATAATGTCCTAAAATGCAATTCAACAAAATATTTCTTAACACATTAGGCATGGAGGACAAGGATTCTCGTCTATGGCAGAAGTTGGGTATTTCGGGGGTAAATAAACATCCTGGTTGAAATAATGTAATTCAGTCGTACCTGTTTTATCACCAATCGTATGATCCGTGCTTGGACCAGTCTTTCCTGTAAGAGTCGAACCGTGTCCCCGAATCCAATCAATGGACGCAGAACGATCTTGTACATAACCACACATTATGAAATCTTCAAAATTACAATCGCCTAAACGCAAATTTACTGCGTATAAAAAAGTCACCCGAAGAGTAAAATGAAACTGTTTTTCTCTCTTTTTTTGTAAGATAATTTTTTGAGATTGTTGAGAAAAGATGAAATCTTAAGGGAAACTGGAAAATAGCAATAGGTGAGAAAACCCCGGAATCTCTTGAAGATAGCCAAGGTCAAGTGTTTTGAACCTAAAGTTGGGGTCGAGAAATTGTAATATATTTTACCATTTTCAGGCAAAAAAACATCAAATATGACGGAGCTTTCGAGGGCTGCGGGTCCGCATGTTTCGACCCTAGGAAACATAGTTTCTGTCCCATCTCACCACAAATCGTAAGAATGAGCAACTTTCTTCACAAATGTAGAAATGGAATGTATGAGATACAAAAAATACAATGTTCCGCAAATTGACAAAAAGAAGAAAAGCTGGTCTTACCTGGAGATGGACATGTCCCATCTACTTTTGAAATATCGTCAACCATAATGTCACCAAAACTTCCACCGACTGTTCCCTCCAGCACTATCTATAAGGTAAAGGGAAAGCTCAATTTTAAGTGATCCATATAAAAATTGGCAATCAACATAACGGCTAGTTCGTAGTTCACTTAGAAAACCTTAGTATTTAGCGCAGTTTTTTCTTCAACCATACGTTTCGAATTCATTTAGATAAAAAAAATGTACATTTTATGAAAACCATTGACCCATCACATAAGCAATAACAAAACCTACCTGGTAATTGACTGAAGGAGATTTAATGCTAGCAAACGCTCTCCTCCATATTGGTCCTTCATCATTGATGTGGGTCCACAGGGCGCTGTCATTCCCATTGGAGCGTTGGTAGATGGTCAAGTTTCCCATCGTGGGTCCGTACATATAGTACCACACTGTAAAGCACTGTTGTTGTGTTGGTTCGTATTGTTGGGACACCATTTGAGCTTTAGAACCAATCTTTTTGTTATTACTATCCAAATAAACATAATGCCCTAAAATGCAGATGGAAATCAGAATTCGTAGAGTTCAAAAATATTGAGAAGTAAGAAAAAAGAAAACAACACCGCAGAATGTTCTTCCCCAAAAAATACTTCCAATTTTTATTAAAGTCAAATATCTTTTGAAAAGAAGTATTTTTTCCTAAAATTCCAGAACCACATGCACCCCTCGCTATCTCATCGCAGACCAAACCTCCAACATTAGCAATGAATATTTTACCAGCATCTGTCCCGAGAGTGTGGTCATATGAGGTACCGGTCCTGTAACGATGATGTCCAGCTCCGAGGTACCAGTCTAAATTGTCCGTTTTCTGTTCGTTCGTCCACTCACAACGCAACTCCGTACTGTCTGCATTACTGGTCGAGTAAGGCATTATCATTTCCTCGAACGTACATTCTCCTAAAGAAGAAAAACATTAGACTATGCATTATTTCTTTTTCATTTAACTTTTTTTAATGTGTAAAATCGACAATATTTGTCAATATTCGAACATTACTTCAAAACAATTGTTATAAAACTCCTATCTTGCCACAATTTTCAGGAAATTTAAATAACCCGCCTCTATGCTCAGTTACGTTAAAAATGGACGTTCTTTAGTACTAAAGAAGTACTATAGTACTATAGTATCTCTTTCTTGCGACGGAAGAAACTGTTCGTTTTGTTATTAAATGTCAAAATGGAGAACAAAGTTTTTTGCATTTTTTTGATTCATTTTAGGTTGCGATTTGGGGGTTTTCCTTTTGAATGACAATAAATTTAATGTTTATTTTTTTCGGGCTTAACATGATTAAGGCTCTTATAATAGCCGTAAAAGGTTTTTCGGGCTTTCAATGTTCATCCCTAAAAACTGATCATTTATGCTATAATAGTACAGCAGTGCTGCATTGAATTGAACTTACTGTATTGACACATATCTCCTTTAGCAAATGCTATATCATCAAGTGCTATATCACCTTGATAACCGTTCCCACGAGTTCCAACGAATTGGATAGTTATTGGTGTACTTGATGACTGTTTTTTGATATAGACTTGTCCACTCTTCCATTGGTCCCCTTGGGTCCCCTGTTTGAACCATCGCCATGTAGAAGTAATACCAGTCTATTAATTGATAAATGTATAATAAACAATGTTGAGTTAAGCAAAAAAACTGGTGAAAGTTTTGGGCAAGCCTGCTTTTATTCTCTCGCCATAATTTCCTTGCTTTTTTTTTCTTTCTCGTATATTTCTTGATAGCTCTTACAAAAGAAGATTTCATTTTCAGAGTTTCAGGTTAATATTCTGGTTGTACCCAGCAATAATGGAATCACGCCAGGCGAAAAAATTATACTATCGTTTTACTGCCGGTTAATTATCAGCTCGTTGCAGCATTTGACGGGATGGAAATGAGTTGCTATATTTCTTTTAAGCAGATGTTGCCCGACATTAAAGTAGATTCTGGTGAAATATCTTAATTATTATCAAATAAATTGAATTCAGTTATGGTTAATGGTTAATGGTTTGCACCTATGATGGAACAGCCAGCTCTTTACGGGCTTATAGAGGCAATTGCTTAAGTCCCACCTAGTGTTTCGTCAGCTACCAACTGACTACCCAATTTCCCTCATATGGCATGGGGCAACCCGTCGGCATTGCCTAACGATAGTTATTGTGCCCTCACTAAGAGCTCGAGTCGAGTGCATTATATCGCATCATTTGTAAATGACACTCGCCTCTACCATCCGCATCCACCATCCAGTAAGTATCTCTCGACAACGATGCTTAACCTACATGAAGTGTGATAAATGATGACATACCACTACGCGTTGGGAAAACTTCTACTTTCAACGTTGGTTAATAAGATAAATGCAACATCGTGATGTTAGTTTTCTAGCGAACATGGTATCAATTAATTTGTAATTTTTATTGATGTTTTGATGAAAATCAATTACTTAATAATTTTTTTGGCCATCTTTGATAACACAATAACAGACCTAATACTTACCGTGGTGTACAAACTTAAGGTCCCAATATTCTCTCCATACATATGATACCAAAACTCAAAACAGCCGCCGTATTTGTTGATGACGTTGTTATTGATCAAAAATGCCGTGTCGTTTAATTGCGCGGGAGGAGCAGCATTGATGTACACGTAGTACCCTTTACCAGTTCCCGTCGTGTGATCGCTGTGAGGACCAGTGTTGCTTGTGTCTGTCTCGCCTTGATGACGAGCCCAGTTAAATTCTTTACGCACCGATGAGGCTTTCCAATTAGGGCAAAAATTCTGATCGAAATTACAATCAACGTCGTTGTTCCCTAAACAATCAAACTGCAATATTATGGCCGAGTAGTTAAGAGTCAAGTTCCATGGAAAAATTGTTAACCAAAATATGAAAATGTTACGCATATAAAGATGAAGAAGACAACACAAGGCTATTGGAGCAAAAAAGTACATATTTCTTCTCACCTGTTGTTGGTTTAGGGGCTGTTGTTGCAGGTTTTGTTATGGTAACAGGTGCAGCAGTGGTTTGACCGGCCACAGGTGGAATAGGTGCACATAAACCATCACTGAATTCGATATCATCGATTGCTATATCTCCACTCTGTTTTTTACTACGAGTCCCACGGAATTGGATCTAAAAGAATATCAAAGTATGACAATTAAAGCAAGCTTTGCAGTGCAAAGTGAGCATGGAAACTGCAATAGGTTTTTAGAAAGGGCGTGCATAGCATTGTTTCGTGGCTAAGGAACTTTTTTTTAACATAAAACCCAAAGAACAATATTTTGTTGGGAATTAAAGAAGGCAGAGAAATTGCTCTGTAAGAGAAAAAACAAATAATTCGCAGAAAATGTTACGAGGTCACGAAATTATCTCATTGAACAGACGTTATTTAGGGAATTAATAAAGGTACCTTATAAGATAATGAACTTTTAATAGGCATCCTTCCTTGTTTCCATCCTTTTCCTTGGTTACCAGAGAGAGTCCACAAGATATACGATGTTTTAGTCAAAGGGTTTAATATCGCATCCAACGTACCGACCTTGGACCCATACATGTAGTACCAGAAGGATAAACAGCGACCGAATGTTGGATTGAACGTGACACTTTTTAAGATGGCTTTTTCATTCAACGATTTTGCTTTCGAGGAATCGATAAAAGCATAAAAACCTAGAAGAATTTAAACGCATATGATTACAAGAAGTTATAAAAATTATAAAAGTTATAAAAATTCCCGCTGGTCTTTTGTAATATTGTAACCTCTTTAGAAATTGCTTTTGTTTTGGTTTTCTTCTCCTTTTGAGTAATTTGAATATATTGTTCTGATAACAATTGGACCATTCTTACTCGTCTCTTAGGGGTGAGTCATAATTTGAAAAGAGGCTTAAGATAACGTCCTAGGACATTTGGGGGGAGGGGGAAAACCTTATGACGTTATAAAAGTCGAAAATGAACCCTAAATGGAACTTTTTTAAATTTTAGAATTTCGAAATTTTGATTTTCTAACTTTCATAATTTTGTGCTTTAGTCACGTAAGGACTGAATTGGTAGACTGACTATCATGCAGATAAAACTGTCTTTTTACAGACTGACTGGCATATACAACCCTGGGATGTAAAAAAGTCGATGATTTCTATGATACAATCGACATGATCTTCCTTTGAAATGAGTGCAAAAATATTAAAATGTTGTGTTTCCTGGGTAGGAAACTCACCCCTTAATGTAATTTACCATATCCACTGACGAGAGCTTTAGTCCATATCTAAGATCGATCAATAACGAGAATATATTACTGATATAACTGATAAAGTTATTTATATGCAGATATTAACAGATCTAAGCAAACAGGCAAGTTTTAACAATTGTGTTGCACAGCTCTTTTAAAATGAAAATTACTTTAATCCGCGCTTTCTCTTTTATTCATTTAAATAATTATGTTGCTAAATCTTCTATATTCTTGCCATTTTTTTGCATGTTTGTCTTTCGCAACAAAGCTTCTTTAGACTACAAAACAAAGGTGGACTAATACTTAAAACCTTCAGTTTGACAGCTATAAAATTTTGTCATGAGCATAATAATAATTTATTATCAAACATTTGTTTATCACCAAATTACCGCATAGTATAGAAAATAGCAACGGTGTAAATTGCACAATTTGCATAATTGAAATGTTACTTCCATTCATGTAAGTTCAGCTTCGTCTCCGTGAGATACTTACTGGATGGGAACGCTGATAGTAGAGGTGATCAAAATTAGTCAGCTGGTAGCTGATGTAACACTAGGTCGGACCTAAGAAATCGTCTTGATAATCACGTAACGGGCTTGTGCATGCCTGTTACTTCATAAGTGCAAACTATTGATCATTAACCATTAACCATAAAATACAGATAAAACGTGAATTTTGTATGGACGCAAAATTTTCATGACTGCAAAGTTTTCATGCTACATAACTATATTGTTAACTTGCAAGAGACTGGACTTTTAGGATTTAACTAGACTTAAACTTATTCAGTATCACTTTCTTACACATTTCAATTAAGGAATTATAATATTTGTACCTTTTTTTGCAAAAAACGGGTGTTCGAACACAAAACCTTTACATTTTTCCAGCCATAGCCAAGCTCTAAAAAATTTATTATTTTGCATGAAAATAGTTTTATCTGTGCTCAATCGATCGAAAGAATCTCCATCTCAACCAAAACGAACAGATCAGGTCGAAAAATGGCCCCAAAGATGGTCAAGTAGCGAAATTTGAGCATTTTGGAAACTGTCCGGACGCTGTATCACGAGAACCAGAAATTTCCCGGGCATGTGTTTTTTTTCGTCTTATGTTAAATCACAAGTGCTACAATATATATGTAGGTCATGTAGTTAGTTTTCGAGCAAATCACGAAAAACAGACATTCCAAAAAATGATACTTTTTGGTCATGTTTGACCGGCCATAACTTTGTATCGGACGGTCGAATTGACTCGCCGCTTGGTATAAAAGTATTTTAAGCCACGCTGAATCGATCTAGACCAGTAACAGTCTTTTTGCGGCCCCATTTGCCTTGGCGTGACGTGACGAGTAGCTTGTCATGACGACACATTTCAACACGTCATAATCTTAATAATTAGACATAAACCCAGTGTGAAGGACAAACAGATGGACAGTTCCGTCCCTCTAAAATGAGCGCCACCCAAGAATAAACAGGACTCGAGTTGTCATGACGACGCAAAAAGGTAATTACTTTTATGTCTGGAATTTCAAACGTACTGCAGAATAATAAAGCTTATAAGTTATTATATTTCATTATTTCTCAATCCATATCTTAATGTTTTTTGACAACCATGGGTGATGTAAGATGTAAGATAAACTCGGAGTGCAAGCAATTTATTAGAGATAAATAGTGTGCAAACGAGAAACTGAAAAGATGCAAATGACATTTTTGTGTAATATATTATCTTCAATTACTGTATAATTACAATTTAAATCATAATTACCAGTCTTTTCTTACACGCTCATATTATTTTTGAGATAAACCATTGCGTCTGAAGAGTTCTTCTAATAATTTAACCAACCGCGTTAATGCTTTAGAGTGCATATTCTTAGAGTGCTCTTTTAACGTTTTTGAGAATTCTTTTCTTAAATGATCAAGATTGGTAGGCATATGAATTAGTCCTTGGCCAAACTTCGTTTCTTTGATAACTGCTGCAATCGTGTGAGGATTAAGTTCATCAAGTTGGCTTAACCGTATTTGGACTGGGGGGGCACTTTCCGCCCCCCCCTAGTGGTTTTTGTTCAATAACTCAAAAATGAATAAAGATTACGCCTCATCCTTTTCTAACTTTTAGTTTTATTCAGTTTTACATCTTTTTGCAAAGTTTAAGGTCAATTGGACCCCCTGTCGGAAGTTAGACGACTTTTGTCAGGGGTAGGTACGGAATTTCCTATATTTTCAATACATTTTAACCAAAACAAAACAC
>JAUKPT010003991.1:0-11525 GCA_032273505.1 Nanomia bijuga | reverse complement strand
AGAGAGAGAGAGAGAGAGAGAGAGAGAGAGAGAGAGAGAGAGAGAGAGAGAGAGAGAGAGAGAACTGTTATACTAAGAAAAAGCAATCCAAAATAATCAAAATTCAATTCGATGATTCGACATCTTTATAGTGCGTACGTACAATAACTGGAACCTCTTTAACTCAAATAATTTGTAACCTAGCAGCACTGCATCTTGCATCCGATTATATATGATGAGTGAATAATGATTATGCGAACCAAGATTTGTGTAACATTCTGATTGAAATCTCAACGAGAAAAGCTGTTCATTCACGCCTGTTTTAATTTCATGAGTTGAAAAACCATTGATACATCCATAAGCATGATTTAAAAACGCCCTATGAAACAACTTCAATAACAATAACAATTTCAAAATCTACACGAACTTCATCAATCGTTATATCCACAAGATAAACTTTCGCAATGGCAATAACTTTGGTAACAACTCAAACAAGAAGCTAACCATCAAAACCTCTCCATTATTATTTCTCATTGATTTGTTAATTCGAATACGATACACCTCGGAACTAGTTCTTTTAAATAGAGTTGACGCCCGAGAAGAGTTGTATCATTATGCGACAGGAAGACACGACACAAATGGACGGGAAGGAATGACGGATATTACGAATGGTCGCTAAATTGTAGCTAATTCAATCTTATAATTGGTTGGAAATTACATCATCAAAATATTCATTGGTTCATACAGAAAAGTCTTTATAAATTTTGGATTTAAACAAAACATCAAATTGTGACATTTTGAATTGAGCCAATTGGCTTTAGGGTGCTGTATTCTATAACCAATCAAATGACTAAAGGTAACGGTATACGATGCAAATTAGTTAACTCGTGTTTGTTCGATAAATTCTATTTTTTTCATTCAAGTAAATGCTTTTTTTAACACCCATATTTCAGTCAAAAAAAAAAACACGTACATTTTCTTGCATGGTAAAAACATAATAAAACATTATGCATAAAACCAGGGATATAGTATATTATCCCATATCCCTGATAAAACACATTATTATACACTCCAGATCCGCCTCTGTACAATGAACAAAAAACATTTTGAGCCATTCCTACCTTTCATTGCATCTCCACTCAAAAGTGGGAAAGTAGATAAGCTTCAGTAGACCAGGCTTTGATGGAATAGAAGGGGATTGGAACAAATAATGAAAATAAATTAGAATTTGGGGTATATTTGCATGAATTTAACGAAATTACCATCATTTCTTACGATATTTTTTCTCATGACTAAATTATTAATAAGCGGGGAGATTATTGGAGAACAGAGAGTATTTACTTGCTCTACAATGAATAAAATGAATAAATTCCATTTACACCAGATAGTATGATTATTTTAGTTAACTAGAATTTGATTGTCAGTTTTACTTCTTGATCGATAATGATTTTATTATGTGTTTTGCATTCTACGTATTAATCAAATTCAAGCTAACTGACATGATCTCCATTGCAAGAAGATAAAGTTCTATTATTTATATTCTCTGCCGAATATTTGCAGCTCTTTCACATCCATATTCTTCAGCCATGGATAATACGTACATTTTCTTGTAAAGCAGAAACAAATAGTGTTGATAATGATATTTCACATTTTGAGCCATTGTCTTTCATGTTTTTTTTGTTTTTTTTATATGATTTTCATCCATTTACATAGACATTCCCGATAGAGGCAGTATATATTAAGCTCTACTAGCGGGGTTGGATCAACATTTTACGACACATACACAACATTTAACATTTAACGGAATCTATTGTGGAATTTAACGCACCACAAGGGATCACTTGTGGCGGACATTATCTCAGTGATTGATTTGATTAATTTACAGGGATCCAGGAGGGATCGATCCCGGTTCGCTCCATTGAGAAACCTGCAATCTAACCACTGAGCCAGGTCTCAATAATCACGTTAGTAACCTGCGCACCTGCCCCATCACTTGTGCATGCCTAACCCAACATAATCTGTGTTTAGAACTCAGAGAAAAACATTCAAACCAAATGATAAACTGTGATGTCATCGATAATGAATGCCAACTATTCCATAAATTTTATTCGATACACTTACAATGTGACAGTGTGACATTTTTGTCAATAAACCACTATTACAAACATTAATTACAGGTTAGCAATCATTGAACGAATTGTTTCTTGTTTATATATGTTTATATATGATAGTTATAAACAAATTTAAACAATTATAAGCAAACAGCTAGATCGTATCTTTTCAAGTATGGAGAGAAAGAATTAATAATGGAATATCACGTGAAAGAAACCAGATTAAATTATCAATGAGACAAACACAAATGTTGATGACGACTGATAAATGCAGTCAAATAAAATTTCCTTGTCTTAGAAATTTTTATCAAACTCTGCAGGTACGACGATAGCAGTAAATATGTTATACACATCTCTTTTAAATAAACAAATTTTACCAACCAAACAGTTTAATAACAGTTTAAGCAACTAGAAAAGTATGTTTCAAATTAAGAAAGACTCAAGAATTAAAAAGAGAAAAATATCATTCGAATAATGATAAAAAATTTCAGGACCAAGGTTTAATCCTTGATACCAAATTCAATAGGACCTTTTAGTTAAATAACTATTTAATAATTTTAGTCATTAATGGTCAAAACCATCAGCTTTAAATTTTGAAATCAATAGATCATGTAGTAGGAAATCAAAAGCCTTACTCAAATCCGTGAGTAAAACTCCACACTATAGATTTTTATCCAATGCTTTTCTCCATTTTCTATCATGGAAAGTGAGCAATTTTGAGTACTATGTCCTTTTTTGAAACCACATAAGAATAGTGACAATTGATATTTCATATAGTCAGTCATTTGATGGAGAAACAGCCCTTGAAATATTTTTGAAAAAGCACATAAAATACCTATAGGTCTATAGTTTTCTTTGCATTCCTTATCATTTTTCTTGAAAATAGGTGACTAAGCGATAAGCCAGCAAGTGTTAAGCTTCTAGGAAAGATACCAATGGATTCATTAAAGTGTAATAGACAATAATAGGGGATAAAATTTCTATCACAAGAATTAGCCTTGGATGAATCTAACTTCTCAATTTATCTATTGACACACATCAGATTTGTTGTTTGAAATGAGAAATTATCATTTTCTTTCATATTATCTTTTATTTTCAAAATGTTAGGATGGTGTTCATATTTAACGATCGCATTAGTCACAGGATCTGAATGAGTTATGGATGGAAGAATTCTAGGAACAAATGGTTTAACGTAAGAAATACTAAGATCTTTTTCTGCATTGCTAAAGAAGTTGTTAAGAATCTGTTGTTAAGAATCAAGTTTCTGATCATCAGATATTATATCATTATTCTCAATAAGAGTAATGGGAGTTCGTTGAAGTTTGCAGTGGCTTGTCAAAACAAGGGGTTTGACTGTCAGTCAAAACGTTTTGTTGTCACATATTAGTGACGGCTTTAGATTTTGAAAGTAACCGTTTTTTTTCCTTTTAAGGAAAGGGAGGTCCTGTCGGGGTTCCGGAAGTATAACTATTGCTTGCTCACACACATACAACTCAAGACAAGTGGGTTGCCTTAATGATAAAAAGACATCGCCCTTGATTTGAAATGCTAAACTGGAAATTACACCCTCCTCTTTTGATACGAAACGAAAGTAAACGAACGAAGCACTTTTTTAATTGACTTTTACTTTCGAATCATATTGTCGTATTTTCAGTAAACAAACTATAGTTCTCTTTTTTCAAATAAATTTTCCTGCAATTGAAGTCTACTCATTCCGTAAAAAAGAATTCTAGTTGTCACGTATAAAATGGTAGAACATCCACTGTGTTCAATTTGCACATATTCAACAAAGAAGTAACTGGCCGCCTGGAAATCACCACACTGTGTAGTTAGTTTGTCCCACCTGTTTAGCGCTATATTTAGCGCTCTTTCATGTACTCGTTTCGTTAGTCCACTCATTATTAAAATGGAAGTATTAGAATAGAGGTCAGAGAGACAGCCTTGTGCTAGATTTCAAACTTTTTCGATCTTCGATTCGTCTTTTTTTATACCGCTTTGCTCTAGACTAGCTGGCCAGGAAAAACTGGAGTTGGAGAAGAACTTCTTATAGAATTTTGATATTTTGATATTTGATAAATTTTCGCTTTTCAAATTTTTTGGTAAAAAAACATAAGTTTCATAACCTATGACCAAGTGTCAGTAAAGTGCACCCATCCATGGTTAGAAAGTATAACGAATTTTATCTTTGGTGGTTTAAAAACATCAACGTAGGAGCAGGAAATCTACACTTCAGACGTCCACCATATTGATTTAGAAAATAAAGGCTTTTTATCGCATTTATCATAATATATGAATCAATCAAATGTAGCGATCAGGCCGAGTGTGCTACTTCGTACCGTTCGTAAATCTTATTACGGAAAAAACTCACTCGTATAAAACTCGTGGTAGCAAAATCGCTGAGTTTCTTAGCAGTTAGCTTCAGTTTTACACCGTGGTTATCGTTAATTAAGTTCTGTAGATTTACTATCAAATTCGCGAAGAATTTTATCCAGATTACATATTTTAACTAAGAATACCTTATAATTTTCGTTGTTGTTGATAAACAGGTGCAAATGTAATCGATTTCACCTGGATATCAGCTTTTAGTCTTCCTGTTTAAATTTTGTTTTCGACGATATGTCGATAAACACTCCGATAAACACATACAATATAACCCAAGAAGACGTTTGTATTTGGTTCAAAAGCCATTTAGAAGGGCATTCGAGAATTGAGCTGATGTGCTCTTTGTTGGACATCTGTTTGCCATTAGAGTTAAGGTTCCTTGGTACATACTTAGAATATGCAGCCGGTAAACACCACGCGCATCTCCAAAAATGGGGGAAAGATGCCAATAACCCCACATCATTTTTAGTAACAGACTTATCAGATGCAACTACTAGGAGGAGACTATGTCTCTTTTTAACATTATTACATTCACACAATAAAGCTATTGCCACAAAGCTTTTTGATGTTTTAAGTCTCTATGAGAATTTAGCTTCCCTTATTCAAATTTCTTCTGTTACATCTAAAACTGCATCAAATGCAACACAAGAAGAACTACCTCAGCCTCAAGAGGAACACGATATACAAACAGAATATGATTCTACTTCTTGGAATGAGTTTAAGTTACTTCTAACTTTATCTTCATTGCACCCAGCTTTTAGTTTTAACCAAAGACTTATTATAAGAGAAAAACTCGATCAGTTTATTGCCTTAACTGATGGCAATACTACTACTTCCAGTTTTACTCCTGAAAAAACCTGTGAACCCAAATCTGATGTCAAGTCAGTGTCAGAAACAGAACAGGTATGTTAAAGTGCTCTCATTTTATTTAATTATGGATCCCTTGACATTAAGTCATTTAGTTATTTCACACTCCTGATACAGACCTGAAATAGTAATAAACTTTCATCCAAATCCTATGCCAATAACCAACAGAAAATGAGCCTTATGGACATGATTTTCATAAGACAACTTAGATACTTATATAGAAATCAGTGAACAGGCCCCAAGATGATTTAAACATCCTTAAATGATAATATTAATCATCATCATCAATACAAGGCCTTGTATCGATGATGATGGTTAATATTATCATTTAAAGATCAGATCTAGAACTATGCTTTGTAAGTATATCAAAGAGACTATACAATTTATAGAAGAGGCCATCACATGAATACATTTTTTCAACAGTTGAAAGGCTTTTTTACACAAATAAGTCTAATAGGATATTATTATACAGGGTCGGTACATAGTTCTGAAGGTTCTGAAGGTTGATACTATGAAGGTTAATAAAGTTTTTTTAAATACTATGAAGGTTCGATGTTCCGAAGGGTCTAATTTACGATGGTTCGATATTCTAAAGGAACTCAATTTTGAATCTGAGGGTCCTATGTTCTGAAGGTATAACATTTTTTCACTTTACATGATATACGGTTTAAATATGTAGGGGTAGGAGGTATAGAATGGACAATCTTCAAATTTCAGTGCGGACACTTTCATTGCACTTCATCCTTTCCTAATAGACAGAAACAAGTAAATTTTTTCAAATTTTTTATTTTTGACAGTTTGCACCACTAAAACCCAAAAATGGGTAATTTTCGCTGATTTTCAAGAAAAATAAAAATGTTACTTGTTTCTGTTTATAAGGATACAGGCTTTGCTATATAAAAAATCGAGGCGTGCAGTGCAGTGCATTTTACTCAGTTTTAGACGTGCAATATATTTGACTGACATTTGCATGCTCCTAAGTACAAATTTTGGTGAGCTATTATTAACATATCTAAAACATTTTAGATGTTGCGGAGGCGTACGCGTGTGATCGCACGCCTTGAATCACTATCACTGAGGATAGAATGTGCAATAAATGTGTCCCCACTGAAATTTGAGGAGAAGACCCAAAAAGCCCTCTACCTCATTCCCCCAAAATATGTTAAAAGAAATAGATTCTGTCAAATAATAACAAATAGTAACAAATAATGGGACCCGAGGAACATTCATTGGACCTTCGGAACATCGGACCTTATAAAAATACTTCATCCAACATTTTATACCTTTGGAACATCGAACCCTCAGAACTTAGAACCTTCAAAAAAGTTCAGAACATTGACCCTTCAGAACGTAGATTAGTAGAACTCTGGACAGTAACCATATTATACTCTGTAAGCTTTTTATTTTGCAATTTGATAACCCATTCATGAAATATGTTAAATTTTCTGGACACAAAGATTTCAGTCATTAAAGTATGTTTTGTACAAATTTGCTATCAGGAAAAAAGATTCCCAGAATACAAAAAATTCTTTTAAGTGGGTTATTTCAAAATGATTTTCGTGAAATATCTTTAAAACTTAATGTAATGGAAGAAATTTTTGAGGAATTTATTTTTGTGAATTGACAGATTTCTAGCCCCAGAAAAGCTATAGAAAGAGTGAAAAAAATCATTCATAGTGACAATTAGTCAGTCGCAAAAAAAGGCAGTGAAACATCAGAAAAACAGGGCAATAAAAAGAACTTGGAATTTATGAGTAAATAAAGTTAAGCAGAATGGCATCATCAGAGAGTACAAGTTTGTAATAGCTCAATAGTACTACATAGTGGGCACCCCCCTTTTTGAACTATAGATTACATTAATTAGTGTTATAATTCTCTTGTATCTTTTACTTATCAACTTTTAGTCTGTTTTAGTGTGTTAAAATAAGGAAAATGAGAAAATACTAAAAAAGCAGATTATTCACAGTGGTATAATATGGCAATAAAACATACCGTATTGCTGGGGGATGAGGGTTTTGTAGGAAGGGGGGATACCAAGAAGGGGGCTGGTTTAGGAAGGGGGGACTGGCACCCCTCTGTGTCCACTACATGTTTTTTTTATAAGCATAACGTTTATGAGCATTCAGACCCAGATTTGGTGAAAAAATAAGCATAACATAATCATATTAGTGAGCCCTTGTCTAACATATTTCAGTTCAAAAAATTGCGACATGTCTATATTTATAGCGCTCTAAAATTCTCAAATGCTTAAAAATTCTTGCGTGAAAAAAATAAGCATATCAGTAGCATAATCTTGAGCTTGATTTCAAATTTTGACTAAGCATACCAAGCCTGTTTTCCAAAAAAAAATATGCTTATAAAAAAAAAACATGTATGTACTATTAATAAATTTTGATAAATGTTTGAGGTATGTTTGTGGTTCTCTTTGTGACAAGGTACTTCTCCTGATAACAACAAATTAAGTAAATACGTTGATATTGAATAGAAGATTAAAAGTCGTACAGAATTTACAAAGCATTATAATAGAATAAAAAAAAAGAAATATGGAAAAAATAATGGGGTAAATAGAGGGGTAAATCACTGAAAACTCGTGTTCACCTTGATTCAAATTCCTATTGTTTTTTTAGAAATCTCATGAAAATTCTATTGTTTAAACATAACTCGTACACTTGTGAAGAGAGTGATTTACCCCTCAAATATAACCATTCAAGTAACTTATGTGACAAGTGTTGAGAACATGTCTGGCATGTCTGGCTTAGTTCTAGAATTAGTAAGAAATCTCTCTATATATTGCTTTTGAATCTCCTTTTTATTTTTTGCTTCAATCTGGTGCTGAGGCACAGTAAGTGAAAATTAAGTGAGTCTGATTTTTAATAAACACTATTAGTCCAAGATTGGAATTTAGGTTGTTTTGATGGTTTTCAACTGGTTATAAATTCATTTTTTTTCTGATTATTATTCTCTAGAATAAGGTCTCCGGAGACCACAAGGCCTTTCTGTAGTCTGGCCTTAATTTAGGCAAATTTAGAGTCCGGATATCTGACCCTGCCCTTTAAAAAGTTCAAAATATGCCCTTTTTAAACAAAATATTGGGATTAAACGTCTAATAGTGCCGATTTTGAGACAGAATGTGCACTTTTCATGAAAAGCGGACGCTGCCCTACTTTTCTAGATTAGGGTAGTGTACAAAAAGGGTTTCAAACTCAAAATGTTTCTGTATTAAGCCTCCCCAGATGTTGTTACTTTGTCATTTTTATTCTTTATTCGTCCACTGAAAAAGACGAAAAAGACGAAGAAAGACAAATTGGTATCTGTGGCTATGATAGCTATATTAGGTCCCCCACATCAGAAGCATATTTCACCAGATTTTTTCCTACAGTCAGAAGACATGTTGTCCTTGACTGTCAGGAAATGTTGGGTCATTTCTGTTATGCTTCTGATAGGGGACCATTTTTAGGCTCAAATAGGTCCCCTACACAGTGGACCGCAACATTATTCAAGACTGTGACAAAATTCGGCATTATTCAAATGTCTTTCTTGAAAATTGTTTAATAATGATGAATGTTAGATATGTTATAGCCCTATGTCTCAGGTTTTCAAAATCGGCCCACTTGCCTGTTAATTCCAATCTGCTCTCATTCTGTAGCCAATATTGTGAGACAGGGTCTTTGAAAATCCTATAGAAATCCCTATATGTTAAAATTTGCCCAATTTTCATCTAAAAGGACCATTTTGATTGATAAAATTGGCTGGTCAGAAAATGGCGATTTTCACACCAGTTCTAGAAAATAGGGTTATACAAAAAGTATATGCAGCAATTTTGAAAATTTTTATTTTTCAGCCATTTTGAGGCCTGTGAAGATTCAAATTTGGTAAAAGCGACAAAAATCAGACTTTGTACAATTTGTTTGTTAATTTGTTCCTATGTTGGTTCACATGCTTCTCTTGTTAATTGGTTCCTTTGTTGGTTCATATAATATTGAATAGTCATTATCTTTGCAATAAGCAGTTATATCGTTAAAACCAAGGACATATTTATGTAAATGTTCAGTTGTAACAACACTTTTAAGATATCTCAGCAAGCTACATCTTTGCATAAAGTGTCTTTGGGTTTCCATTGTCTTTTTTTCACACGTTGGCAACAGAATGTCTGGTTGATGGCAGGTGACAGTTTCTTTCCATCATGCGATCAACTGAGGACCCTTGCGATGTTGGTTAGGTATGTTCACTCAGCATATTATGTTCTATCATCTGCAGTAACAACAGCATCTAAAGATAAAGATGTGGTAAAGGGTTGTATTCAACCGTCTGTGGTTGTAGTATGTAGAGTTTACTAATTGTTGGTTTTACCTGTGTCTATGTTTTAATTATAAAGATGTTTATCATGTTTAATGACAATAAAAGGTTTTATATCGTCAACATAGCATCGTTTTCGCCTAATAAGTTGGGCATCATTTAATGTTTTTGTATTTTCAACTGATTTGATTAACCATGGATCTTCAAAATAGAGTTGATCTAACTTATTTCATATTCTGTTGTGTTGGGAAGGGATATTTCAAATGGATGATCAACTTTGACAACAAGGACTTTTAAATGTTTTGTGTACACTCTTGGCGTCATCATCAGAACTGCAGAAGTATAGTTCAGAAAAGGTGCTTCAGTGCTGTTTGAAGTTTTCTTCTCATAATGATGAGTGTTCTTCGTGGGCAGTATCCCGTTTCCCTTAACATACCAGAATCGAGATTTATCAGAGTGACATAGTTTATCGCATATTTGTTGAAACCAGGGCAAAATCTTCCTCTCATTTTCATTCAAGTATTTGAAATTGTTTGATTTTGTTTTCTGCTTCACTTTTAACTGCTAGTCTTGCTCATGTTAACTTGAGGATCAAGTTTATCTTTTTTATCTCTGATGCAGCAATAGCATCAGATATAATGATTCGATCTTCCTTGACCAGATCTTCTAATTCCCATAGCCTTTTTAAACCTTTATTGCAAATATGACTATTGATGGTATCGCTGATGTTTTGATATTGTATGACACATTGATAATGGTTGAGGGCTTATTAGACAGGGTAAACTCTCTAACCATCTAGCACCATCGGGATCTAAAATTTTATTATTGATTTTGAATAAATAAGTGAAAAGCTTTAAAAAATGTAACTGGGCCAATTTTGAAAATTACCAAAGTGTCATAATTCCATGACATCATCTTCTGGCTTTGTCAAAATTTTGACCAAGCCAAAATATCAACTATATACGTATCAATCGATTAAGAATCAAAATAGAAGGTAATATTAAAAATCAACTGCTTTTTAGTTATTACGAGTGGTATGTAAGGCAAAATTACACTCTATTACAAGGAGTGGGTTATATGGATCATAAAAAAAAAAATTACTTAAAATATTGTAGTAAGTATTTTTTTTAGTTTCATCATCATGTACCTTAATCAAAATAAATAATTTTTTCACGTGATCGCTCAAAAAAAATTGCAAGGCCTTTCAAGAAAAGATGTTGATTTTTGAAATTCAGAAAATTTTGCCACCATTTCTCAAGATATTGCAACATTAATTTTTCCTTTAATTGGTACGGATTTAAAATAGAACTTTGGTCATATTATCGAATTTCAGTTGCACCTGTTTTTCACTTCAAAAAAAAGTTTTTTACCTAGGGGCTGAAGAAAAATCGAATTTTGGGTGCCAAAATCAGAAAATTCTCAATTGACATGTAATTTTATCTGTTTAATGTCTAAGATTTTGCTTTATTTGGGTTAGAAGACTTCTAATATTGATATAACAACAGTTCTTGGCTCAAAATAGTATCTTCAGGATTATTATTAAGCAGAAATTAGGCTAAAAATTACTGAAAATGGTCAAAAATTGCTCAAAGTAGTCTAAATGGGCAAGGAAAGTGAAAAAATCTTGATTAAATTTGTAAATATAAGTTAGAAAAGAGCTTCTATCTATTCCTTAGCATTCATAACATCTATATTACAAATCTTATTAATTATCCCAGGGTCAAAACATTGAATTTGGCCTTAAAAATGACCAAAAATAGGACATTTTTTCAGAAAAAAATATATCAAACCAGCAAATTATTTAGGGTTATATTCAAAGCCTACTATAGAACAGGCCTGGACAATAAATTTTGCAAGAAATTAAGCGGAGGCCGAAAATGAAAAATGCAA
>JAUKPT010003990.1:0-11526 GCA_032273505.1 Nanomia bijuga | reverse complement strand
TGTATGTATGTATGTATGTATGTATGTATGTATGTATGTATGTATGTATGTATGTATGTATGTATGTATGTATGTATTTCTTATCTTGATAACAACATTTTTTCGCAAAATTTGAGCCAAGCTCCTAAAGCTGACTATTTAGACCGGATATAAATACAATTTAAAAGATTTATTTAGTATTTGGCGCGTTGTAATTACAAAACAAGAACTTAGACCATAGTCTTTAAAAACAGGGTCGCGAAACCTTTTGTGCGAGGTTATTGTTACGTTTTATATCGGATTACGTGTCCAAGTGGGTTCCAAAACATACGAAGCGCGTAACTTCGTTTGTACCGTTTTGGCGCTTAGTTAGTAGATATTCGCTTCCTTCTGTTCTTAACTGTTGAGATAATTATCATCATACATTATATTTAAAACAAGCGTTGTTTCAATTATGCCTGGTTGTGGGACATCAATGTACCGAAATAAACCATCAGTCGATTGAAACACCAAAGTTTAAAGAGAGAAGAGCATTGACTGTTGTAAAAGACACTAAGGATGAGACCTCTAATCTAGTATACAAAAGTTTTGATGATCATATAAGTCGATCTAATAAAAAGATACTAAATTAGAAGTACGAACAATGTTAGAGGACATCTCAAAAAGGTTTTCATATTTTTTAACAGAAAATGTCTACATAGTTATGATTGCAACAAAATCATGGCATTTTTTATTTTTTCTTAGGGAAAAAGCGCAAAATGAAAGGGAATGACTCTTAAAACGTTATTTCGTTGTACTTTTTTTTACTGAAGTATTAAGGACATTGTAGAGCTACATTTTTTATTGTAGGTTTTCATTTTTTAGCAGTTTATGCTCAACCCCCCATTCCCCCACTTGACCCCTTAGAGATTTATGTTAAAAAATATAAAAACTATTATGGAATATCCCCTTAGATGCACCATATATTATCCTATGAAATAATTGTTGATTATACGCTTGAGCTTACTTGTGTTATCTTTGGTGTTCTACTACCCAATGACCACCCCATATATCAAAGCAATCAGATCAGTAAAACGTTTAAGAATCCAAGAATCATTTATATAAAGATTGAATAAAATTGGTCCTAAAATGGACCCTTGCGGTACCCTTTAAGCAATTTCTAGCTAAAAAAAAAATTGATTTTTGTTCTTTGCCATCTATTACTTAGGTATGATTTGATAATTCTTTAAGTGAAGATTTATCAAACCCGTATGCAAATGGCCATACTTCACAGAATAAATATTGTGTGAAGAAAGTACCTTGATTTTCTTTTTGATTATTTATCGTCATCTCTCTTGTCAAAAAGTGTACAAAGATTTAGATTTGTCTTAAACTTCAACCTAATTGTGAAGTTAAAGGGAACGTTGAATGAGTAAACACTTATCTATTCGTCCGAATAACGTTCCATCCTTGACAAGTATTCAAAATAAGGAGGCATTTTTTCCTTATAAACCGAGAGGATAAAATAAAATAAAATAAAAAATAAAATAAAAAAAACTCCGACCGACCGACCCTTTCCTGTTAAAAACCTATATAACCGGAACCTCACATATTTTTTTTTTGGCCTTACCAAGTCAGATTGTGGTGCAATGGATGGTCAAATTAATCGCTTGTTTGTGCAATTTAATCTCTTCTTCTGCCTCCATTCAGGGTCCGACAAAGTGCCCAAGCACGCGAGCGGTGCTCGCAGGAAGGTTTCGCTTTGTCGGATAAACATCGACTCAGAAGTTTGTGAATGATCCCATCCCTTATTCAGATTTTGAATTTCTGGAAATTTCTTGGAGGAAGCTAAAAACTTTGTCGGGCAATGCCTACATTACTTAAGTATAGCGATGATCATTTCGAGAAACCTTGACCGAGATAGAGATAAACGTTATAGAAATTTAGGCAAAATGGTAGACAAATGAATTTTTTATTACTAATCAACACTGATTCTCACTTAACTTGAGAAGCCGTTTGCTCATCCATATAGAATAAGTACGTAAAATTAAAATTTTTTAACGGCTTTTGATCAGTAGGAACATCATTTTCAGCAATAAATTTCACTTTGTGTCTTGTAATTACACTAATTAAGTTTCATTAATGTATATTGCTAATGACTGAAGGCGTGCCTCAGGGAAGAAATAAGAATAACACATTAACCCGGTATGAAATCAAGATAAGAAAGGAGTACATCTTACATTAATAACCAGCAAGCAATCGAGATTATCTTTTTAGCCAACATCATTAAAATTTCAACATACAACCATAACAACGCGAAACCATCCCCAAATTGATTAAAAAACAAGGGATTAATTGAATTGCCAGGAATCGGTGATTAAAAGTAACCATTATGATTTCTCCAGGCACAAACCTTTCGACCTCTACTTCTTCCTTCATGTTTCGTTTAAGCCGATAAGAAAACTGAGATAATCTCTCACTTAGAGGATGAGTTGATGAACGCAAATCAATTATATAAATTGCAGAATGTCATACGCACATTGTTACTTTGATCAATAAACATTTATCTAATTTCGAAATTATATACAAACTTTGAAATGGGTTGGTTATGTCAAAGTTGAAAAGTAGTCGAGAATCTTCGTTTTGTTTTGTCACTAACTAGAATTTCAATATTCTATGATTATTTCTCTCATTGACAATCCTAATCTCAGGCAGTATAGTATCTAACGGACTCCCCTGATAGTACTAACCCATGTCAAACTCGCTTATTCAAATTAGTCAAATTGATCAGCAAATCAAAGTCAGCCATTGTGACTAACTTAAAGTTGAAAGTGTTTTTTAATTTGATTTGAAGATTCGTACTAATAATCAAACGTGCTAAATTTAAGAAATTAGATAAGTTTGATTACGCCCTTGTGACGATGGAACAGCCAGATCAACCTTAAACTTAAAATCTTTTTTGAAGAGGAAATCTTTATATCATCAAAAGTGCGACATACCTTTAAATCATAAGTAAAAAAATCCAACATCTTCTTCGAAGTATTCAATAAATCACAACACAAAATCTTCAGAAAATCAATAATTCTCATGAAAATGCTCTCTTTATCTAATTCAGTAATTACCGTGTCATTATACCTACAAAGAAAATATAATTTTTCCCTTCGTTAATTCATAGTATATACAAGTATATACTATGGCCAATTCATTACTTAAGAATTTCATCACAAAGTGTTTGAATATATACATATCAGTGACAGCTTTATCGCTATGATGGAATTATTCTAGAATTCTAGTACTCCTTTTAATAACTTTGAACAGTTCATTCAGCTTTACATATTACTACATGTCCTTTTTGGTAGGCATTAGTCTTGTAATTAAAAATGCTGTGTCATTCTGTTGATTGGCTTTAAAACAATAAACGATAGCTTCTTTTGTTGTGAAGCGCATATTAAGAGAGTGCGGTGGATTTTAATTTGTGGTGTGGATGAGACGGAGTAAGAGTGCAAATAAAGTATGATCAATTCAATGGTGGACTATGCTTTATATTGGTAATTCTCTTGTGCATTCTGTTTTTTTTAGTAAAACAAATAAAAATTGATAAAACCGTAAAGATTATCTACCATGAATTCAATGAGTTCAAATTTTCTGGATAACTGATAAATATTCACCTTTCCGAGTTACGTCACTAATCTCAATTTTTGGCACCGCCAAAATAGTAGCTGTGGCAACTAACTATGGTAGCGCAATTGTTAATTGTACTTGTAAATTTTGTGAAATCGTATATCTGATCACTTTAAATCTTTTTGAAAAAACATCATTGAGTAAGTTGCGTTTGTAAGCAAGTTGATTTTTCTTTGATAAATCGATTGTTATGAAGAACCATTTATTTCTTCCATCTAAAGTACAAGTAGGCAATTAATCAATCACGTGAAAGGCATTTATAAGTGTGTTTTTTTGAAAGATTTTACAAAAGATTTTTTTCAATTTTCTTTTCTTTTGTTTCTTCATTTTTGATAAACTTGACATCATTGGAAAGTGGAAAAAAAGGCGCCTGTTGTGATATAAAAATCATATTACTCCGATAACTACTTCCTGGGTTATATCCAGTCAAAGTTATTGTTTCCAATTTTCTGATACACACTGTAGCTACCATTTTGGCGGTTCTAAACATTGAATAACGGCATCAGTGACGACATGCTGGAAGGGTAAACAAAACTTGATGCTCTTTAGTTGATTGCCTAATATCTAAGAGTAACTACAGATAAACGTATGTAGTATACGTTAGAAAAAGGCGAGGTAAATTATGTACTTAAAATGAAACAGTCATGCAGAGGCGTTGGCTAACTGTAGTTTTATCTATTTATTTGCTACATCTGAACACCTATTACTCTCATAGCATAGTTCATCCGACGGAATTACATTCTCGCAATTTTAGTATCACATTTCAATTGATGTTATCTAGAGTAGTTAAAATTACTGCTAAATGTAAATATTGAAATTATTGTTGGCACGATTGGGTATTGAACTCAGATCGCACTATATCTACTATTGACATTGATTGATCTAACTCTTAGTTGATCGAAAAGTAGATGGCAACAAGTCGTCAAATGAGAAGAGTATTTTAAAGATATTCTTTGTCCAACTTTAGAAAGTTTTAGACTATAAATCAGCAAAATCTATGCACTAAAACATTTGCAAAAATGAAAATTATACAAACTATTAAATACAGTTGCTTATAGCAATACAGTGATGCAGCAATGCAACAATGCAGGAAAATGATTTGGCATCTTCTATCTATTTGAAGAAATTGACTATTCATTCTAATTAAGATCCTAACCAACCCCAATCAACTGTTATCATCGAGAAAGATTGACTAGTTCTCTGTTCTATTTGATCTTATCTATGAGGTGTAAAAATCAAGCAAACAATACCAATTCACGATTGTATACAAGGTTGAAAAATTGAAATATTTTCCTTCTTTTTGCACTGACGATTCAAATTAATCAGATTGTATCAAGATCTATTGCAACATTGTATGGTCCCTGTACACATTGAGAGAAATTAAAAGTTCTCAAAACATTTTGTTGAAAAATAAAAAACTGATTTATTGCAGGCTAAATTCAGTTAATAGGTTCCATCATATGACTCTGACTTTAACCATTTTTCAGCACTGATATTTTCGAAAAAGAAATATCAAAAATAACAAAAATATGGAAAATTCATTATTATTCATTCTTAATAGAAGAAGGTATCATGTAAATAACACTCATCAAAACTGCATGAACTTAGTTCAGTTGTCCTCTTCGGTATTTTTCATGCATAAGAAAACTCGGTACCACAGCCGGTCATATATTTGTATCATCAAAACGAACTGTGAGACTGGTGCTTAAAGTTCATATCTCTCTCAAAATCGTTATCAGTATGAAACATAAACAGTACAGCAAGTTTCTCTGTTCAAGACAAGGTGTTCATTTCGTTATCACCCGCAAAACTCATGTCAGTACGAAATTATCTTTATTTAATAAAGATATGTACCGTTCATCATCACTTGTCTATGTGTTCTGAATCAGATTGTGGTCTTCCTACACGTGCCATGTGGGATTGTGAGGCTGAAATATTAATAAGTTGTAAGAAGAAGTAAGAAGGGATCATTGATCATTAATTTTGTCATCTTTTACCACTTTTTGGATTTTGATTCGAAATCCAATCTGGAACGTCTGACACTCATCTTAAGAGAACTTTTAGGCTTTAAGATGAAATCATTATGCATATGGTTGTATGCAACTTACCAACTAACCAATTTCAGAACATGCTTTACTTTAAATTTGCTCTTAGATTTAAAGTTGGAAGCTAATGGTTCATTGTTATTAGTGTGTGTGTGTGTGTGTGTGTGTGTGTGTGTGTGTGTGTGTGTGTGTGTGTGTGTGTGTGTGGGGGGGGATGTTACACCCCTCACACTTTTTATCAAGATGTCGGATTTTTATCGAGCTGTCGGATTTTTTGATAATGTTGTCGGATTTTTGGCTACTGTTGTCGGACTTTTTGCTACATTCTGTCGTAATTTTGAGTAGTTTTGTCGGATTTTCGGCTAAAGTTGTTGGATTTTTTGCTAATTTTGTCGGATATTTTTCTAAAGCAGAGGTCTTTTAGGTCAGTTCACATTGAGTATCTATTTTAACGATAAAAAAATATGGTTATTTCACTGTCGGATTTTGATTTGTTCTTTTTTGATATCTTATCAGACAAAATTTGGCTTCATTTTTAGAATTTGATTCAGATTCAGATTCAGATTTATTTCTGGTTTAGAAAAATAATAAAATACAATGGTTTTAATAATAAAAAGAAACAAAATAAACAATGAGATAAAAAAGAATAGAAGAACAAGATACTGATCATAAAAACAAACGGTTGAGACGAGACAATAAAATCATCATGCCACTATCCACTAAGAACCAGGGTCCTGTGATAACCATTTTTAAATCATGATGATGAGCATGCAGATCATACAGTAAATGAAAAGAAATGTGTAAGGGGTCATCTTAAAAGTTTGACTGATTTAGACTTTTGATTGGTTGAATATTACATCATCAAGATTCTGATTGGTTCATTTAGAAACAAAATCATCATTTCTGACTTCTAATTCATTTCTGACATCAAATTGTGACACTGTTCACGGTTTTATTTAAAGTTCTGTGTCTATTCAATCAATGTTGTGTGGCGGTAATTTTAGACTTTGAAGAAGCCAGCTAAATAGAAGGACCATTCTTATCAAAAATTTTGCACAAGAATTATTCCTGGTTGAAAAAACCGCAAAAACAAAATTTTGTTTGAAGAAGCAGCTAATGAGTGAAAAAAACGCAAATCACGACAAAATGAAGAAAGAAAACATATCGTATCATCTCAATCCATTTTTATATAATTCCTTTTGTATCTACAAACAAAATTGAATAAAAATTCAAGCGATTATAGGAATTGATAATAGCCGAACAGTTGCTACGACAATCTGAATTAAAACCATCAGAACTGTCACACAGACTAAGTGAATATCCAACTATTGAAAACAATGGTTGAATCTTCCTTTTTTTAACGAAAAACAGAAAATGAATTTTAATTATGAATTGTCAATGTAAACTTGTAACTATACTCTTTGTGGTTGTAAGGGTCAGTTTTGTGTACTAATAGGGTGGGCCATGGGTCTACTCAATTAATGTATAAAGATCATTTGAAGACATCAATAAGAATATAGTTTTTTATATAGAATGGGTGGTATATCATAAAGTTCAATGTAATTGTGATACCACTCGATTGTTCATCTTAGTCGTTGAAACATTCGTTCTACAACCAACACAATTTTTATCCAATTTTGCAATAATACTTCTTGCGCGTAAAAGAAAGTATACCTTGAACAGTAGGACAAGTGAAAGTTTTCTATGCACTTACTTTACTAGTTAGTAGTTAGTTGGGCTTTTAGCTGTGTCTTTAGATCTTATGAAGAATTACGTTATATTTAAAGCTGTCGCGGCGTGCAAAGTATTGCGGAATGGAAGGAAACTTATCTAGGAAGATTAAAACGCGAGATGCTGCCGTAAAAAACATAAAAAAGTTTTTTCGTGATACAGTTCAAGATATTTATGAAAATTATTACGTAAGTAAACATTCGAAATTGTTAGCCGCTGAAAGAACGCTGCGCATCAAATACGAAAAAGTTGTGGAATTATCGAAGGAGATTTTAGATATAATCGACGAAAACAACTTTGAGTTAGAATATGAGAAATCGACAAGCTTCGACATGTTTTATCACGAAAAACATATCGAGTTGGCAAAATTCATTAAAGAAAAAGAATTAGATGGAAGTTTAGGTAATGGATTAGACGCATATAACCCAAACACTTTCAAATGGTCCCGTTGCAGTGATGGGAGTAAAGATTCAAGAGCGTCTGATTTAGCTGTAAATAATTCAGAGTACGATACAGTAAACGAATTAACAAGCAATGAATTGACTAGCGACTTACTCGAATTATTTGATGGAGATAGTCTTGATAATGATTATGATACGAAAGACGATTTTGATAGATATTACGACAAAACATTATCTAATCAAAACGTTAGGGAAACTAAACTGGAATCTTATTTCGCAAAAACTGATAATGATAGTGGACATTTTTCCTCTGATGAGTATAACACATCGAATGAAGTAGAGACAGACTATATCGAAGACACTGGGAGAGGCAGGAATGATTACACATATAGTGCTAACAAAGAATTCCCTCGGGAGTTGCCTCGGGAGTTGCCTTGCAATGAAGTAAAGGAAAGTGAATCATATAATGTCCAAATGGAAGGGGCTGGGAATTATACTTTTAGTACTATTGACTTTCCCGTGGCAAAAGAAGAAGAATACAAGGCATACGATACTAATTTTGATAGGATTAAAAACAATTATAGTGCTAATAATGAATTCCCTGTAGAAAAGGTAACAACTAATGAACCATTTAGTAATGGAATCGAAACAGGGAAAAGTTATGCATTTAGTACTGATATTGAATATCCTCGCAATGACGTTAAGGAAAATAAGTCATACAGTACTTCGTTCAAAGAAGACAATAAGTTTTACACCTCTTTGAGTGGGCTAGAAAGTAAAATTAATAGACCTACGTATGAATCATACAATAACTATGATGCAGGCAATAGCAAAACATATATGGACACTTTAATAGATGACGATTACAATGAAAAACGTTATGAATCGTCTATATACGAGAAGAACGCAACGCCATCAAGCACAACTTACTCACAAACAGATTATACATATACAGACAAAACAGAATCGATTTATGTCTCAGATAGAAGCCTTTACCCAAAAAACTCTGAGGCGAGTTTTCTCTCTAAGGAACCTGATTATAGCTATTACTCGAAGTACGATGATAATGAAAAAGAATTTGATAGATTGTTTAAATCATTAGACCTAAATGACAATACTCCTGCACCCCAACACAAAAAGAAAAAAACCAGTTTAATTCTTCCAAATCAGAACGTGAAGAAATTCGATGGAGACCCAAAACAATGGGCGAGTTTTCTAGAAGATTTTGAAATTGAAATAAACCGTAATGAAGATCTCTCGAATATGGAGAAAATGGACTACTTAGTGAATGCTTTGTCAGGGGAGCCTGAGAGGTTTCTTACGAGTCTAAGTCTTTGCAGGGAAAATTATGTCATGGCATTCAGATTATTAAAGGAACGATACGACATTAACGAAGTCCAGAAAAAATACAAATAAGTCCATATAAATGAGTGGTCATGTCCGTAATGGCAAAACAGATACGTTTATAAGCAGCTGATGAAAAGTAACAGTTTCTTCTTTATAATTTTGTTCATTTGTCATTTTGTCTAATATACAGAAAATAGAGAGTATTTTTTTAATTATTTAATTGCAACTTTTCTTTTCATTTATCTGGGAATAAACGTTTCGTTTCTAAGCAAAAAGAGGAAGATGGCTAAACTTCAATGCTTATTATTGATACAATATAAATACCATTCCTTCAATGGAAAGGGTGTAGCAACTATGACACTGCCATTGTTTAATACAATTATATTAATCATATCAATTATATTAATCATATCAATTATATTAATCATATCAATTATACCTTGATGATGGTGATTAATTTAAAGAAAAGATCGTGTTGTCTCTATGGAATTCAAATGCAAATTGAGTTGATCAAATAAATTAGAACAACATGCATTTATACTAAATACGTGTTATAGGTATTATAACTATGATAACTTTGAATCATAAGGTCATATTTCCCCATAAGACATAATACAAAGTTTTGATGTCAGGGACCTGGTATAGATGGTTTCTCTCATAATTTAACAAGTACAACTCAATTCAAAATCCAGATCTGTTCAGTTCTCTTTGAATAGACCTTTACACGGTTCCCCCAAAGTTCATTCATTGTATAACTTGTATCATTTTTCGTTGGTAAATAAACCAATTCAAAGTTTTAATATGATATGACCATTAAAATTGGTTATTGGAATTTAATGTATCGTATTAAAGAGTAAGAAATTACCTATTGACTTGCATGAATTGAAATCATGTGTTTTACAGACCAGTCTTTATTAGATTGTTTACCTACGAAAAATGCATTGATTGAAATTGTTTAAAAGTGGATTGATAGCTGGTTGGTAATTGAAAGTTGCTTATTTCGTCGAATTTTTAGCTAATTTTTTCGGATATTTTTTTAAGCAGAGGTCTGTTGGCCTTTTAACGATAAAAAAAAAACGTTTTTTTCACTGTAGAATTTTGATTGATTTGTACACGCACCCACTTTTTTCATCTCTCAGCAACGCCTCTGTATCTGTTAGTAGTGTTTTCTTTTCTTTTTCAAAAAAACATTTTTGATAGAGAAGCACCTTTAGTTTGAGTAGGAAATTAAGTGTTAGAGTAGTTAGGCATTTACTTAAGGCATTCCATTCCTAACCACATAACTAGTCTAACTCGATTCTATTTCCCCTTCCAGTTTCAATAAAGTTTATATGCAAAATTATGTAAGAAAACCAAAGCACATGGCATTGTCTTCTTCATATCCAAAACAAGAATATATTTTCCTTCAGGGTATCGCAGGTCTTTGCTTCCGGCTGAATATCTCGTATGTCGTGGACTTTTGAGTGCGAATTTTAAATTTTGCGAGCTGGCACCTACCTTTCTACCAATTTTAATCCCCCCTGTAAAAATGATCCTGCTGTTGCGCAACAACTGCCAAGGGTCTGTTTTTTAAGGAGGTACCATTCCACCCACCTCCCGACATTGCCCCAGCTTTCGTTACCCGATAATCACTGTATGGAGGTTAGAGATGTCTTGAGGTAGATTAGCTATGTATTACGCTTAAGCAAAAGCGTAATACATAGACCAAGTGTGAAATGAAACTGCACTTCCAACTGCATCATGCCAGAAAATTGCAAGTGATAGAATAAGTTGGCAATAAGTGGTCCATGGTATGGGTAGAACAAGGGTCCTCAGAGGACTATGCAATAAAGTAAGGAAGGGTCTTTCGATATATTCAATCAGTAATTTATAACAGGTTTTGTCTGTTTAAAACCCCTTCCCACCTTGACAGACAAAAACAGGAAAAAATACGGATCATACATTCTATTTAGTCTTTGTGGAAAAACACATTATCTTAACACGAATCCGTAATATTTTGCTGTTTTTTAACAGACATGACTTTAACCGTCTACACCCTCTTAACAGACAAACCCTGTTATAGATGTTATACATCGACTGTCTCTACGTCAAGTCACCATTAGTTTGACCTAGTATAGGTGTTATCGACTGTTTTTGAGATTTTCTTGTCAAAGGAAAAGCCGATAGTTAAATTTTCATTTTCATTTTCATTTTTATTTTCATTTTCTTTGACAAGTAATTTCAAAAAACTAAAAGAATGGCCTTTACCTCTCATAGGTTAAAGAAGGCCTGTGTAAATGTGAAAAGCTAACCAACCGCAATTTTCTTTTTTTCTTAAAAAAAACACATATTGACCCAGAGAGATGGTGGTACTAGAGGTTTTG
>JAUKPT010003989.1:0-11526 GCA_032273505.1 Nanomia bijuga | reverse complement strand
TTAGAGATCGTAAACAATTCCTGGTTTTCCCCCATGTTTTCATATATTTCTTACTGGTATTTTCCTCCAGGTTTCACTGATAACGGATCATTACCTACACCACTGCTATATGTGTGCGAGTTAAACAAAAAAGTTTAAACAAAAAAGACAATTAAAACCTGAAAACCTAATATGCACATAATGTGGGAAAATAAATATTGTTTATGTGATGTCTACTTCATCTCTTTGTTCCATTGACAGGATCCCTTGCATTTACTAAGTTCGGTGCAAGGAAGAGGTGCACCTCTACATTTCCAGTTTCCAGTACATCCCTTGGTACAATTATATTTTATCATTTCTCTCAGTGCACAAGATGCTTCCGGCAAGTCTGACCAATTAGGAGAGGCGTCCGTATTCCATTCATGCAATTTAAATGGTGGCAGATCCATTTAGGAAATGGTGGTAGATCCATTTAGGAGAAAGGGAACTACCTCAAATGTACCCACCAAAATATGCAGACCGTTTGATGTGTTGGAACAGGGCCTCATGTGTTGGAAGTATGTTATCGATTGCCCTGCCGCTGCAAAACAATTCCCTCCTACAACTGTACACATCTGAGAGATTGGATGTCCTATGATACAACAGAACAACATAACGCTCCAGCACAGGCATGAACTTCGCAATATAATTTTGAGTCGGTCGATCGCTCAACATCGCAAATGCTTCGTTTACATCAGGAAACACATTCCAAATTTTCCATGCAGTTGCTTTCGATACACGGGCGAAGAATGACACCCGTAAACGCAAAGAGAAACCTTAAACCAACGCGTTTCACTGGATCCAACATCATGTCATATATGGGGAGGTAACAACGCTGCTTTCCTGATCCAAAATCGATCCAGAGCTCACAAAGTTTGAGATCATCAAACAATGAAATCGATAGCATCAACACATCGACTGCGCATAAAAAAATAATGTACTGAAACCGAATTTTGAGCTTTTTGGAAACATGCTCCTGGTGACTTAATAAATTATTTTTTGACAAGGACGCATTTAAATTCTCATCTACAGTGATATAGATTGATACCAATATTGATAGGTGACCACTTATTTCTGAGCTTATTGAAAATAACGTCATTTCCAGGAAAATGCTTCCTGGTGGCCAGAATTTTGACTTATAATGCCGTAAGAATATATATTTCGTCTAATTATATTGTTAGCTTTCAATTGATACCCATATGCATGTGCCTTGTACAGTTTTAGAGATTTTATTTTCATTTCCTGGAAAAGGATGTCATTTCCTGGAAAATGACGTCATAATTGCACCAAATATGAATTGTATTGGTCCAATGTACCTCTGTACCAAAAATGGTGCTTTTAACACAATGTGCACAATCAGACTATTATTTGTCACGATCCTCCCCCACTATTAAACCTACTGGGGGGATTTTGCCCGCCAGGGGGAATAACTCAAAAATAAAAAAAGATAAAGCCTTTTTTGACTTTTAGTTTTATTTAGTTTTACACCTTTTGGTCAGGTTATAAGTCATTTGGACCCCCCCTGTTGGAAGTTTCAGAGGAAAGATACAAATTTTCCTAAATTTTCAATACATTTTAACCAAAAACAAAAAACAGTTATTTTTTGTTTGGGTAATGATATGAGGCTTATTTTTTCAGGATATGTTTATGGTGTTATGAGCAACATCTCAACCAGATTTGTTGAGATTTTTTAATGACGTTAGCAAAATAATGGACCAAAAATCATTTTCTTTGATTTTCCTGGTAGATCATATCAAGGATGAAGTTTCATCCCAATTGCATGATTTTTAAAGATTTGAAGGATGGGAGGCAGTTGGCATGTTTTTCTATACATTTATAATGACGTCATCACAAAAAAAGTGCTGACATAGACAAAATATTGAACCAAAGGGAATGTTTTGTAATTTTTCTGGTAGATCTCATGGAGGTCTATAACTCTGCTGGTTTTTCTCAATTGCTTCATCTTTAAGAATTTTAGAGAGGAGGGGGCGGAATCCTAATAGTTCCTAATAGTTTTAGCTTTGGGTCCAAATTTTCCTGCTGCAACCTCCAAATGTAAAATTTTACTTCATCATTTAGAGTATGATTTGCATAGAAATAGTAGTCCTCCCAGGAAAAGATGCTAACATCCTATTTTTGGACCCACAGACTTTGGATGTTGGCCCTAGCGTATGTGTGCTTGCATGTGTGTGTGTGTGTGTGTGGTGCGTGTTTGTGTATGCGTGTGTGTGTGCGTCTGTGTCTGTGTACAAAGAATGTGATAAAGCCAAAAAATTAAGTGCCAAAGTTTGGTGAAAATTTGTTTTTTCATAATATACTGTAAAATTAATTGATTAATGAGTGTTTTTATAATTAATTTTTTTCTGAAAAATGTCCTGCATCTTTCAGCAAAAACATCATATCCTGGATGTCATGTGATCGAAAAAACTCGAATTTCTTAAAAAATGTGACTATTTTTGGCTATGTTCTCGTCGTCATATAGTATTCTTTTATTAGGGACGGTCTAAAGATCAAGTATACCAAATTTTAGCCCACTGTTGAGGGATTCATATACCAAAAATGTTCATGTAGTTATTTATCCCTCAGCCAGAAATATTAGATTGGATTTCTTTTAGAAGAATTACTGTAGAAAAATAAAAATAAAATTAGCAAGATCCATCATAGTATTCTGATATTTCTTCATGGATAAAGTGTCCAAACAGGTTCAGCAGATGATTTGTTACTATTTTCAGTGCAAAATTTGTGGTGGAGGAAAGTTGTCACTCAACAACATGGGAATTTATGCTGTGCCATCACACATGGAGTATAAAAAAAATATAATCACAACAGAAATATTGAATCTATCATAGGAGTTAACAATAAACATTTCTTTGAGGAAACAAATCCATCTTCATCCTCTACTTCTAATACAGCATGCTCAGCGAGCTGTAAAAAAACTCCTCGTAACTCTCAAGAAGAAGATTCTGTTGGTCCTACGATTAATAATGTGCTGGGATTTCGTACCCCAAAACAATCTACTCTTAGATTAGATAATGCTCTAGTGCAAGTCATCAAATGTTGGTTACAGTGGGTTTTGAATTTTATCCATTTCCACAACTCGATTAATAGCTCAGGAAATAAAGGGAATTTGTTTAGAATGATGTTTAAAGGATCACTCAAATTCAGAAAATTTTGGTCAGCTCTCAAGAACAAAGCTTTCATACATCATTAATTATAGACTATGAGATTACTTCAAATCTGTTATCTGCAAAGAATTAGTTCCTATTGATCTATTACCACCGAAGTTTGTTTTCTGTTTCAATGAGGCATTCAATCAATAAGGTTTTTTATAATAAGCAGATTTACATTTATGTTATTTTAACAATAATCTTACCTACTTATTACCTAGGTTCACAATTTATGGGTCACAGGACCTCTCAAAACACTTATGATGAATTGGCTTGGACATAATTCTTAACCCATTTCAATCGATGGGCCAAACGTAAACTGGTCCTTTCGTAAACATCTTGACGATTTGTCGCAGTCAAATGGATACAGAAGGACCAACTTTGTTAGAAATCTTAAGCTATCTTAAGCTTCTGCCATTGTTGAAGTTTATCTTATGCCATTTGAAAGGTCAGAGTAATGTATGAAAATCTCTAAAAAATTTAGTCTAGACCATAAGAGTTAAAGTTGTTAATTAGTACTTACTAGGTTGAAAAATAGCTATACATTTTGAGATAATTGAAATATTTGGTTCATTTTTTGTTCGGGAAAAAAAAGGGTTTCAAAATCAAAAATTGTCAGGGAGTTTCAAAAATTCTTGTCTGGAAAACCTGAAAAAGTCTGGGAATAGCAGATATTCGCTGACTTTTTAAAGATAGATAAGCAAACTAACATGTTGTTAGTGTTAGTGCTAGAATGTTAACATTAAGTGTTGTTAACAGCAATCAAGCAGGTTTTAAATATACGTCACTGTAAGTTGCTTATTAACCGGGAAAAGTTATTTTGTTATTTTGTCACTCTAAAGTTATGGCAACCATAAATTGGTATAGTATGTCTAGCTCGGACTGGTAGCAAGCAATATTTAGATAGCTTATAGACTCGAGTGAATATTTTGACCTACATGTTTCTGTTTATGATGATTATTAAAGTAGTGGTGTATTACATATCCTAGAATTTTGATTTTCGGCATTGTTTTTATGTATTATTCTCAAAGAGAGTCGTTGCTCTTGTGGAGGATACTTTTTAAGTTGTGATCAAATTATTAAAGACACTCAGTATGAAATTTCAGATGAAAGTTTGTTTTCTGTACAGGTCAATCAAATTAAATAAGGCATAGTTTTTGTGTTTGTCACAAAATTGATTTTTGCTTTTCCATTATAATCTACCACTGCTCTGTGACTAAAGGACACTATGAAGTTTTTTTTACATTTGGGTTAGTCTCCATGGTTATTGCAATTAAGTGTTAGACTCTTTGAATTCCATTATGAACATCATAAGATTTGCTTAGAAATATTGCCATAACTTTTGAGTTTTAAAAATGTTTTAAATTATAGCATTTTTTGATTAATCAAGATTTTTAATGATGTAATTCGCAACCAATCATACAGTTTAATAGTTTTTAGTTAATCTAATCAAAATATCCTTTTTTATAGTAAACAGAAATAAATCATTGTTATAGAAAATGAAGAAATTACACATAGTGCCACTCTTGTGGTTTATTCTTCTCATCATAGCATCGTGGTTGCCTGAAAACTTCTCTGTGCAAGCTGAAGATAAAGAATCTGCTCCATCGAAACAACAGCAGAACCAAATGAATCTATCTCGTAAAACTTTATGTATCCTTTTCAAGTGTTTGTTTTCTGCATTACTACCTGTCCACTGAAATAACTTGTCAGCACAATATTCAGGTATTTTCAGGTTAATTCATTTGTTATAAGTTTTAGAATGTAAAATAAAAGAAGTTCTAATATAGAGTACAATGTCAGATTGCTAACTAACTTGATAGAACCTCCAAAATCTTGAAAGTGGCAATTAGCTTTTTTGAAAATATAGGAAATTTAAAATGATAGAGAATAAATGGATAGATATAAGGAATAAATTTTTTAATGGTGCCAAATTTTATATGCTGATATATTCGGATAAATCTTTCTTTAACATTCGGTTGAAGACAAATATGGGTTTGATGTGAAGCGTGCAGAACAACGAGAAGGTGTCAAAAGAATTCAGAGGATCAAAGATTATTCAAAAAGATATAAAATGGTGAAAACATTAGTTGAGAAAATGTTTCAGGTAATGATATTGTTTTTTTGTTCTGATGATTGTCTAATTTCTCGATGGCGGATCTGGAGTGTCTTCGGTGTATTCGTGAAGATGCTCATTTTCGATGAGAGAAATTATTTTGGTAGTTTTTTATTATGTAAGACTAAGTTGGCCCTCTAAAGTCGGCGTATTAGTTTCCATACATTTCCAGTGCTTCGATTTTCAACAGCTGTGGGTAAATGTCCCTCAAAAATTTAGCCAGATCCGCCACTGGTATCTGTCCCATGGTTGTGGTAGATGCTAAAATGTCAATTTTTTGTGCTCCAGTTAATAATGTCATTTTTTGTACCCCAGGTGACCAGATTTTCAGGAATTAATGAAAAAGCATTGCTTGGTACATAAAAAAAATTACACTTTTTATATTCTTTTTTAGGTTTTGATGGCTGCAAAAATATCTGTCATGGAGATGGGTTATGTACCCGGAGAAGAATTCCCTGAGGAGCAAAAGAAATTAGACAGTTAGTTATTTGGGGGTTTTCTTAAACTATTTTACTTCTGATTTGATTTAGCTACATGTTAAGATAGATTCAGACTTAAACGGTCGAGTTGTAAAAGGTAGCCAAATAAGGTTTAATATGTTGATTGTTTTGGCATTGGATCGATTGAATGGTTTACACTATTTTGTGTTAGGATAGAAATTCTCACAACGAAAAATATTTCTTTTCTATTAGATTTAGGTCATGTTTTCGAGAATGTTGCTCTCTTTGGCGATCTGATATTGAGATGTCCTGATGTAACTCATAAGGTAAGTGTATGTTAACTTCTGTGAGAATTACATGTGAAGAACCCGGCAGGAAAACTTATGGTGCGACATCAAGGTGTCCACGCATGTCCATCAGAGTGTCCATGCGTCAATATTTGTCAGGATGAGCCTGTTATTTTGCAATGTGTTAGGTTTGTCAGGATAGATTGGGAAAAAGAGACAAAAAGGCTTAAAATCAAGATAAAATGGCATTTTGCTTTTCAATGTATCCTGACGAACAGTCAGGATATTTAGCCATTCATTTTGTAGAAAAAAGAAATAATTTTCTTTGAATCTTCGCTTTCACTTCATGTTAAAACCTCAAGATGAGGCATATTTAATATGGTTTTTACATGGCAATTTTTCCGTAAAATATCAAGATATTTTGACCTGTTTCGTCAGGATTTTGTCAGGAATATCAGAATAATTGGGTCTGTCATTGCTGTGGACACCTTGGACATAGAGACTATTATTATACAAAACTCGTCGTTGGATGGGCAACGTATCTTCTTGATTGAGTGCGTGAACGGCTTTTATGATGCTGGCGTATTCATTTTTGTTTTTATTTTTATATGAAAATTAGTGTTCACTATTTTATTGTAGCTATACGATAATAATCAGGAATGGAAGCTTGCAATGAATTGGGGAATCATGTTTTCCAATGAAACTGGCATCTTTGAAGGTGTCAATGCAAAGTTCTTAAATTTGGTAAGTGTTGTTAGGATCTGTACTCAAACCTTTTTTGTAAATGGGTGTTTGTTATCGTTGGTGTTTCTTTTTTAGTATGCATCAGCTCATTGCGTTTTTGATTGGTCGGAAATTGTATCATCGAAATTCTGATTGGTTCACCTTAAAAATACATTCATCATTATATAACATTTTGACATTTTGAAATGAACGATCATAATAATGATGTAATTTCCAACCAATCAAAGAGAATAATTATACAAACCTTTTGGGACAAGTTCTAACTTTGTATAATCCGTAACTGATGGACTTGTTCGTACAAAAGCAAAAACACATGAAGGAATTTTTATATCTCTTAGGTCTTCAACTCTCATATTACTATTACGTATTTTTACTTTATTATAGGCAGCTCAAGAATTAGATATTATTCCCAAGGAAGACAATTTCGTGAATCCTTACAAAGAAGCTACACTCAAGGTACGCATTTACTCTCTACTCGAAAAAACAGGGGATAAAATGTTCAAAACTTGCTGAGGTTGTGTGGTATAGTGCGGGGGGGGGGGTGGAAAATGATTATTAGAGACCATAGAGTGCTTTCTACTCGAATAGCATTTAGTTTTGCAGTTGGAATTAAATTTTGGCATTATCATAATTCGCAACACTGTAACAATTGATTGCATATCTCAACCTTCTTGTGAGGGTAAAAAAAACAGTTTTTGAAATGTTTTGTATAAGCCCCCTTATCTCGTTTATATTTGAGGAAATATCAAAAATACATACGGCAACTTTACTTATAATTCCTAGACAATTCCTGATAACATGATAAAGAATCCTTAGTCAGGGCCAACTATAACAGCCATTCAAAGATCAACGATCGGACAAAAACAACAACAAAAATAAATGATGATAGATGGGAATTCAACTATCCCATGTCGATTAATTTTTCTGGAAAATTCAACCAGATTTCTGATCATTTATCTTAATCGGGAAAGAATTACCACAGTCGATCAGTTTGAACGAGAACGTAAATTTTATTGCATTTGTCAAGTAGTGAAAATGGTATTTTGATTGGTTATCTTTTTGCTTAGTTGAGCGAGTGGTCTTGAGTGTGGGAGATCCCATGAGCGAACCAAGCCATGAACCATGATTTACTTTAATCCAACGGAGAACCTTGAGAAAGGTTCATTACTTTATGGTCAGAAAATTTCGCGGCCAGAAACTTTTGCGGATCGGCCGTTGTGACCAAACTCGAAGCAGATGGCACAGCGATGTGGTTGGTCGCATGAACCCTCGCACTTTTCGTAATTTTATGCGATGCAAAACATTTTTGCTGTAGAGTCGAAATTTGGTTCTTAGTACTGCGTTCTCCACTTTACGAATGCTTGTGACGTGCTACCATCTTTTGAATTTAAAAGTTTTCTGCGCATGTCTGTCTAGTTTAGTGTTTAGAGGGCTGTTTGCCTATTTATTTTTAGACATTTTCGGATTCCTCATATTGATTTCAGTATCCATACTCAATTTTTGGTTAACCCAATGACTTTGAATTTCTGGGGGTGGGGTGCTTGTTTTGATCACTTCGCATTGTTTTTAGATTTTGGGACCATTATTTTTAAATTTCCACATCGGTTTTAGTATCTGTACTTACTTTCAGCTTAATCCGACAACTTTTGATTTTGGGGGTTTGGGCTGTCTGTCTGTTTATTTTTAGGACTTGGGACAGTCACTTTTGGATTTCTCATACCTAAATTAGTACCCCGACCAATTCTTAACTTAATTGGACGACTTTTAATTCTATTCCTATTGTTTTCAAGTTTTAAGACCGTCATTTGTGAATTCCTCGTATTTCACTTTGTTACCGAGCCAATTTTTAACTCGATCCAACCATTTTATTTTTGAGGGGTGGGGCTAGTATTTTCAAGGGGTGGGGGCCGTTTTTTGTGGGGTGGGCCTATTTAGATATTAAGCTTGTAACGTCATGGTCACGTGATCTAAGTTCTGAGGTTGTGACGTCATGGTTGCTAGGGTAGTCACGTCGTTTAGTTTGGTTGGGAGGATCTCCCGGCATATTGCGAAGGTTTCCTCTACTTATAAGAACACGGAGATAACGGTCAAATATTTATTTATTATTTTTTAGGCTCAGGAGAAAGAAAAACTCAAACAACAAGAGGAACAATACAAACGAAAATCAAGCAAGAAGAAGAAGAAAAAGAAGAAGGGACCTCGTTTGGGAGGATCGTCAGATGAATTATAGAATCATTTTTATCAATTTAGTAATTATTAAATAATGACAGTGATTTTTAGGACAAATATCACTCATTGTAGGCTTTTTAATTTTATCAAAGAAAATATTCATCCTATATCAATCTATTACTCTTGTTTCTGTTCTTTTCATTACTCTTTTGTGCATAATTGTAGGGGGTAGAATAAGCAGGGGGTGGACGGATTGGGAAAATTGTTGTGCTATGTGTGTGTGTGTGTGTGGGGGGGGGGGTCATAATAAAATGAACCAGAGGTGTCAAGTAAAGGTAAAATTAAGCACATATGGAACTATTCGTAAGGATATACAGTTATGATGGAACAGTCGTGTAAAGCCGTTATCGGGCTAATCAATGCCATGACTCAAGTCCCATCTAGTGTTTCGTCAGGTACCAACTGACTATCCAAATTCCCCTTACATGGTATGGGTGGACCCGGTTGACTAGCGATATAGTTTTTGAACAATTCACATCGTATGATGTTATTTTCTCTCAATAACGGTATCTCCGAATGGTTGCACTCATACCGCTAGACCGAAATATTGACACGACAGCAATTGATGGCACGAGCGGTAATTGATCTCGGATTCATCGATCTCGATTACACCACAGGTGTACATGTAAAAATGACCCCGGGCGAAATCAAATGATGATTTTATTGCTGCACCGACTCACCCGCGGTGAAAAAGTGTTTTTTTTACCTGATTCGCATATATCAAGCGTTGAAAGGAATAAAAATAGTCGTTTTTATCGGCATATGAAAGAAATTATGTGATATATAACGGTTAGATAGATTTTTTCTTTTGAATTTCGTACAGGTCAAAACCAATGATCTCTTATAAGAGATCATTGGTCAAAACACCTTAGATTTTTATTAAAAAATCATATGATTAGGTAGCAAATTGATTGAATTTTCCATTCGCAGTTGCAATAGACAGTTTTTCATAATATTTACGTAATGGTTGCTAGTTTAATATTTAGAAATTCAATTTCATGATTCTTTTCATATTAAAAATATCCCCAATGATATATACTTTTTCTATATAGAAACGGTGAAATCGCAGATAAAGGGAATATGTCAAACAGAAAAAATAATGCGAACAACAATGTACAAAATAGATGACAACATTTGAAAAGAATAAGATCTATGTGCTTCGTTTAAGTCTTTCTTTAAAGTATGTTTCAAAATTTGCAGCTTTTTCCCTGGGTCATTTGGAAAATTTAATTAAATATATCACGGGGATCCCCAATCTTTGGAGAACTCAAAAATGTATTCATTTTTACTCTAACTTCATTTTTCATGAAGTTACAGTTTGTTTTGTCACTTCTAGTCGAGCCAAAATATGATGACTTTTGATGCATTTAGAGCATATTTTTGCGCGGCTAGAAGTGACAAACAATATACTGTAACATCGTGAAAAATAAAGCTAGAATAAAATGAAAAGTTGACTGAATAGTCTTGTTTATTTTCCGTTAACTAATTTACAATAACAATAATAACAAAAACAAGTTTGCCGTGACGTGGTCACGTGTTAACAACAAAGTTGCCGTGGGAGCTAATAATGGCGTCATAACGGAATATTTCACAGGGTTTCCCCTTATAGTAAAACGCTTCGAGCCAATCAAATTCATTGTTACAATTAAATCGCGTGAATTGATTGTCGCCAACATTTTAACCAAAAATTCTAATAATTTCCTCTCCTGGATAGAAAAATGTCGTTATTCCTACCCTGTTTTCGACAATAATTAAGACGAAAATGATGAAGTATAATAACAATAAATTTGGAAACTTTTATCCTAAAAATGCATAAGAATATATAAAAAAATGACAGGAAAACAGGGAAAGATAATCTAGGGAGTTCAATCACACGATTTACGTGAAAGTTCAAAATATCGGAAAAATTTTAAGATTCGATTTTTTGTAACCCAATAAAAATGGTCCTACTTTGAACAAGGATTCCTTTGAACTGAAAAACTTATTCTTTATGTGGTCTTTTGTAAAATTTAAAAAAGGGATAAACGAAAATTTGTTCACCTGAAGAGAGTTCTGTATCCAGGTATATTTCCATATAATTCAATTTTTCTAGGTGAAAACTTTTAACGTCACCTTCAAATTCTCTTCACTCAACTTAGTGTGGACATGAGTCTTAAACTAATATCTGCGAAAAAAAAAATGTTCTTCGAACAGGAATCGACCAAAAACTGATATATTGACATAATTATGATGTCATAATTATGCACACGTAATGTTATGACGATAGGCAATTAATTTTTTTCTTTTTTTCCTTTCTTTTCTTTCTAGAAAACAACATGCATTCTGCAATGGCATAAAATAAAGCCATATGCAGAAGCTTCCTAGAGTATTACAACAACTACTTTAAAAACATAAAAACTATGATAAAAAACATATACAATACATAACTTAGAAAAAAAATTAACATATATAAAAAGAACGCCAAATAATAAGTCAATAGTAAATGACAGAAATTGGGGCGTAAAAGAGGAATTGGGGAAGAATCA
>JAUKPT010003988.1:0-11527 GCA_032273505.1 Nanomia bijuga | reverse complement strand
ATACTTCAAAGATCTCTATATGTATGCAATAAATTGACGTTTTGACTTAAAAGATCAAGAGATTAAATGATGTTCAGTGAAAAAAAGAAATTGTCCATATTTCCCCCATCTTTTCTCAAAATTGCTGTCTAAGACACCTAACCAGCACAAAATCATGTAAGTCATTGTTAAGATATTGAATCATCCGCTTTAAAATGCCTGGTCGTGTTATCCAGTTCGAATTGTTCCTATAGTTGTATGTTGATGCTTTGGTCCTTATATCGTATCGTACTATTATTTTTGTTAGGCGTTTCCATCCCTTTCCCTTTTTTACTAACACTCTTTCGTGTCGAACTTTTTTATCGTTATGTCTATGGACCATGGCGAACTATATAACAGGCCAGGACAACGTGCAGGAGTAGTCAAGTTTAGTACTTTCCAGTTATGCGTTGGACCTAATTATTTCAGAGAATGTTTGAATTACCAATCCATGTCATGAAAACAATTTCTGGAAAAATTGCTAATGTATTTGTGGAATTATGAGGCAGTATCGATTTCACAGAAAATGAGCTAAAACATGCGAAATGATAATACTCACGAATAACAAAATGAATAGCTTAAAGATGTCATATCTACCTACAATTTTGCCAATTTGTTAAAAAATTAAACAGTGCAATCAGGAATTAAACCAAAAAATAGCTTAAAAATTGAGGTTATGCGTCAAAACCGGCCTCCAGTCTATATGCTACAATTACACTGCAAAATATACATAAAATAATGATTTGAGATCACGTGTCAAAGTAAGCTATTAAGTAGGATTTAATAATGATTAACTAAATGAATGTTATCGAACGAACATTTTTTCTTAACTTGAACGTTGTCCTGGCCTGTTATATAGTTCGCATGTACAAAACTGAATATAGAACAACCCTATCCATATTTATGCAAAACCTTGACGGTTAGATGATATTTAGTGGAAAAAGAAAATGTCCGTATTTTCTTCAATTTTTCATCATCTTTTTTCATTTTCGGCAAGAGACCGGTCTCATCATGTATGATAAGTTAGAAGTATTTATCTTTAAGATATTGATCCATCCGCTGTAACAGGCCATGTCGTGTATTCAGTAGGCTAAGATTACTATCAGGATGATGTAAAAGACGATTTGAAGAGATAAACTCCGTGAAACAAATAGTAATATTTCATCGCTGAACTTTTCACCATTACGTTTCTTGTTGCCATGTTACAATCAACATAACATAGCTCTAGTTTGATTGCCTTATCAAATTGATTTATTCAAACCTCAGTTTGATGTAATTTCTCTTTGACGTTGTTATTTATGGTAACATATGCAGAACTGATAATCATGTGAAACATCATTTCTTAGTAGGGGTTAGAGATTAAGTTATTAAAGAAAATGCGTGAGAAAAATGTAATTGTAAATGAGATCTACAGTTGAAACATTAGTAAAAGGATCAAGTCGATGGTTTCTGAACAAATCTCCGAAAATCTGGAAACCAGTAAACTGCCTTTTTAATCAATGTAAGCAATATGAACCCAACATTAGCTATTCAACTTTTTCTTGAGTTTCTCATTTCCACTTCCTTTTTCTTTGATATGTTGTTTTTTGTGTTTGTTTGATTAATCTGTTTTATTCCATTTTATTTCTCTATACCTTAGATTTTTTTAAAATGATTTTATGTTAGTTGGTTTTAATTAGTTCTTTTTGAATTACCATGTAGATTAACCTTTAAATATATAGATAATTATAACATAGAACAGTTCCTGAAGGTTTTTTAACGACTGCTTCTTGCGCCAATCTTTCTTCTGTCAACTATTTAGTTATTGTTAATAAGGTATTATGTACTTATAATAAAACAGTCATGCAGATCCATCCGCTAACTGTAGTTCCATCTACTATTTCGTCAACTATCAATTATATACCAAGTTTCCCTTACATGACATGGGTAAATGCATGGCATGAGGCAAATATAGTTTGGGATAGGTAATTTACTAACCTAGATTCCTTAAGTGAAGAGCTGGAAACTCCTTGCCTCGGGGTTTTAAACTCGAGTCATAAGCATTTTAATTCTGACGCAACAAAAAGATTAACACAAGAATAATTTTGTCAGAGACTAAAAAAGGGATTTTTCACCCTTACTCTTACATCCCACTTTGGGAACCTTTTTTTATAGGGAATCTAGGAATTAGAGGCAAAAATGATCAAAGCTAAACTTCCAGTATACCGTTAAATTGCAAATTTTACTCCTGCAACGATTTCGCTTCCATTTCTAGCGGTTTTTGTTTGCGATTTTCTTTAAACAATAGAGAAATCATGCAACAAAAGAATTTTTTTAAATTTGAATGATAAAAGACATAACTTACATGTAAAGCTGATAAATCAATCGATTTTACAAAAACTCAATCTTACAAGTAGTTAGTTATTAGGGAAAGGTTTATAGGGGTACCCAGGACGCACATTTGCATTCGGAGTCCAGTTCGTTCAGAATGATTGACAGATATCTCAAATGATGCACTGAAGGGTTGGTAATAGACCTTAAATTCGCCATATTGCTTGTGGGGGCAAATATGATAGATGAACGCATTTTATAGGCGGATATATAGGAAAAATAGTATTCATAAATCAACAATTAGAAGCATTTTATTAAAAAAGTGTACAATTTCTAAAGATTATATATCTAATGACTAAGTGTCTAGTTATTTAAATAGATTATTTACAACGTAATAAAATATTCATGACACATATTGTTTAACTGTTTAAAATAGAGAAAATGCACGCTTAAATGGCAGTTCAAAAAATCTTTAGAACTTCTTCTTCTTTTTTATGATAGAATTCAAACAAAGAAAATACATGTTTTCCAACCTAAAAAGGGCTTTTTATTCATTTCTTCTAAGCGGAAATGATAAATTGATTAATTTTACTATTTAATTATTTATTCAAATCTTATTTTAAGTTTACAACAAAGTATTTGGTGTCGTAAACACGTATAAAAAAGGATTTGATACCGCTTTTACTATATATTTCAACAAAATGGCGAATTTAACTCAGAAAAGGTCTATTGAAGATACGGAAACAATCATCAATATAATCATATACATTGTCGGTAACCTAATGCACAAATTCTAGTTAATCTATTCAACGGTATATATTGGTGAAAATTCAGGAAAGTCTTAGCCCTTTAAAGGCTAGTAGTGAAACATATCTATTCTCCCAACATTACGCAACATCATTTTCACACTTCCTGTATCAGCTCCAGGGTAGACGTATCCGATCGCCGATGCTTGATCAACTCACTCTGCAAAATCTTAGATTAGAGTATTTAGAGGACAACTCGTAGGTCTAAAATTAAAAGATTTTCTACCATGCAGGTTTAAAATCTTGAGAAACTTCCACTGGACACATCAACTTTGAAAATTTCATCAAATCACTGATAAAGGATGCTTTTGCAGTTAAGCTCCAAATGAAAATAAACCTGAAAACAAGTTAAAAACCAAGATAAAAAGATTTTTATCATTAAGTTATTTTCTATACATTTTGGCATGGCCTTTTTGCAAACATATAAATTGACGTGAATGCAATTATACTTAAAAATACTATAAGAAATAATCGATCAGCTACTTTAGCAACCGCATGCCATTCCTCGGCGATTGCTTCTTGCTGGTTTTGTTGTCGTGCGCGTTCACTTAGTATTGCTATACCTTGAGTGAGTTCTTTCGAAAGAGTCGGAACTTTCCGTGGAAGTGTTTCATTACTCTCATTACTATTTGCTTTATGAAAGTTCCAACTCCGACCACGAAGTGTTTGACGTTCTACTACTTTTTCGTCTTCTTCGTCATTGTCATTATCGTCAAACATTGCCGGAGGAGGAGCAAGGACTAAAGATCTCGGTGGATCCACACGTAATGCCGGGGAGAGATAATTGAGAAATAAGACACGGACAAATCGTGGAACCGAATCGATAGTACGGCTGCATTCGTAAAGATTTAATGTTATACACGTCGCTATTAATGACATTCCGATGATTACCATCGAAGCTATAAAAAATTTACCGATTAAAGGCGTCGCTTTTGAAGTCGTCGGTGTCTTTTCAGCGATCATCAGCATAAATACCGTCATAGCTAATAATGTCGTTATGACAAGCGTTACACGCTCGCCTGTGGCTGGAGGCAAGACGAACGTTAATAAACCAAGTGTCGTAATGAGAAAACACGGCACGATGAGATTATTGAAGTAAAACAAGGTCTTACGGCGCATGTGTATTGTGTATGTCACTTGCGGATACGGCTCTGGGCAACAACCAAAGATTACTTCTTTAAAATAAGCATTTACTGACAATAATTTGAATTCACCGCTCTTTGAATACGATGCAATGTCAGCTTTATCCGACTTGTTGGAAATCTTGACCCGAAACCCGTCATAAGTCCAACTTAGAAACGTCAAATCACATTTTTGATCGTCAAATGGGAAGTATTCGACGCTTATACCACATCGACTTTTTAAGATTGTCGGGGCGTACCATTTATTACGACCGTCATGGTTGATAATGACTTTAGTTTTGAATTGATCTACTTGTCCACTCCCTAGTGTTTCTTCTGCATTGTTGTACAGAACTATATCAGGAAGCCATATTAGACTGGGGTCAATATTGATCGACTCAATACCACCAAATATGTTTTTGTCCCAGATAAGAAGTTTATTGTACCATGACATGCGCACCCAAACATTACTGACAAGTACTTGATTCTTCTCATCTAAATCCACGAGTTGTGCGTACGCCAAATCAAAAACGACCTCAACCACGTCTGATTTCTTGATCACTGGCCTCACTTCCCTATCATAATCACTAAAAAGATGTTTAACCAATCGAATTTCATCATCGTTTCCTGTTTTTCCTCCGTTTATGGTTTCTTTATCGATATCAAGTGAACGTTTCTGTCGGTGACCGAAACGAAATCTTTCTCTTATCATTTGCACACCATTTTGAATCTTTATGTCAGATACATAATGTTTCTCCTCACCAACATGGCTATTTGCAAGCATTTTATTATCTGCTGTTTGTTCTTTCCTTGCTGCTTCTAGTAATTTGTATCGATCGTACTCGGATGCTTTGCAACATGATATAAAATTGCTCAGTACTAGGAGTATTTTTATCTTCTTTATTATAAACATTGGAAAACAACTAAAAGTTTCTACCAAAAAGACTGATAGTATGAAACTCTCCCGTCTTTCCCTTAACTATAGCATATAAATAAATCTATTTCGTATATTTCATTCAACCTTTTAAAAAATCAAATTTGAATAAAGTTATTTGAGTTAATTTTTCGTATTGTGGTCTCTAAATCTATTTAGGTTTAGTATCAATCATGTTTTAAAAATCTGTTCAAATCACACGTCTAAGCTTATAATGCCTTATATCTATTCAATTGTTCGCTGCCATCGAAAGTGAGAAAATATTATGTCGAGTGAGATTAAAATCTAGAACGCGCTTTGATTTATCAATCTTTTCTAGAGTGCTTTTCCATAAGCATAAGGGGGTACTAACTACACGTTCAACTTTACTAGAAGAGAATAATAATGTTATAATCTTGATGCCGCAAATTTAAGCCCATGTCGTTAACAAACGTTAAAAAAACCCAGTTAATTTAGACAAAAGCTTGAGTGTCCGGGTTTTGAGATATCGTCCGAAAAACTCTATTTTGTAGTAATCAAAGGTTATCTTGCATACATAATTTTCTGATTTCTTCTTTATCGAGTTTTTCCAAATTTTGGGTAATTTTGGGGATTACACTTTTTATCCCTTGATTTTCTTTTTTGAAAAATAAAATTTAACATGTTCTTATTAAACATATAATTGTTTTTCATTTGCAAAAAATATTATCTAAAATTATCAATTCGTTCTTGAGTTATTGTAATTTGAAGAATGGCCTACGTTAACTTTTGTAAAGGTTTTGACTTTCCCTGCCCGGGTAATATAGTAGTTCGTGTGTTAACCTAATGTGATAGGTAGTGAACTCTAAATCAATAATGTCTATAATTATATCATATAACATTTGTGGTAGGAAGTATGAATATATGAATCCCTTTTTAAAGGTACAAACACTAGAAACTGAAAACAAAAAATAAGCTGGAAACATAACTAACCAAAAATTGCTGATATTTTCTTAGGGTGGAAATCTTGGCTTCACCATGATATTCTTCAAAAAATAAATGATGTTTTATTCCTACATGGTGTATTTATTGATGGCTTGGTGTAATAGTGTACATAGAGGGGTCGGGGTACAGAGGCTACCTAAAAATATCACCCAATCTACATTGGGCACCCCTTCTGAAACACATTTTCCTAGAAATATCTTAAAATATTTTCAAATAATGCTGTAGTTAGCTTATATTTGAAGAGAACAAAAAAATAGGGGGAATTAATATGTCTTTTTGACTTACTCATAACCCCCCACCTGCCAAAATCCACCCCAACCTACACAGACAATCCCCACCCTATTTTTTAAATTTAGTCTTTATCTACGAAACCCCTTTTGAAAACATTCCTACCCCCTGCATGTTTCTGAATGAATTTGATACTTATCATTGGTAATAGACATGTACATTGGTAATGGCCATGGGCATTGGTAATAGCCATGGCATGGTAATGGAGCAATTTGTCACTTTTGTGAAGATTTTATCATGTTTATCATGTTTCATCATGTTTATGACAAGATTAGATTATTATTTCTTTTAATTGTCCATTTAGAGCAACAAAGCACACTTCCTAAATTCCTACTTTACATCCATCTAGGTACATATGCAACCACTTTTTTAGCAACATTTCAATACAAATCAGATCATGATTTAAGATGAAGGGATTGTCAGATTAAGGTAGTAGGGGAGTTACATCAAACTCAAATTGCCTTGGTCAGCAATCTATTTTATATGATAAAGCATTCTTATAAAATGCATGGTATAATTTTCTAGACCAATTAAGAAACATTAGCATTGTATGAATTAACAAAATTGTTCACAACGTTATCTCTATTGAATCATTTAAATTTTATGGTGTAACTCCCAACAGCCTTAAGTCAGAATATTGATGATATTAATGACACCTTTAATATTAACAATGTAATGCACTTTGCATTGTGTGTAACTGGATTGTGTACCTATTTAATATTCTAGTAATGTTTTATTTCAGGGACCATTTGTCCATGTATCAAGCATGTGTGCCAGGATGCTTAGCAAATTCATCAAAGGTTTTCAAGGAATATATGTTAATGAAGCACGAAATGTTGATATGCTTTCTTGTGCCTGTGCTCTTGGTGTATCAAGTAGTTTTGCTGCTCCCATTGGTGGTAAGATAATATAACATCAGTTTAATATGCTTGACTAGTATTTTTGCAACATTCACATTTTAACAAGTTTCTTTACCATGAATTTCATATTTTTAATCATTTATAGTAGTTTATAAAGTAATGATTATAACCAACTAGCAAACAATCATTTGTAAAAAGTCATACATATGGCTGTATGGATGCAAAAAAGGATCAAGTCTTAAAAAACAATTATATAATCAATATGTTGTTTTATCCTAACTTGCCATGTTTAAACGTCAAAAGTTGTCACAACACAGGTTTGCTGTATGCTAAGATATGGCATGCTTTAACTAAACATCACAAATCGTCACACTGAAGGAAGTGCTTTGTTTGATGATAAAATTAAACGTCACAACTCATGGCAGAGAAGTATCTAATGAATTAATCCTCATATTCAGTATGTAAGACCTAACTCCTCTCATGGCCCACTATATCTAAAAATATGTAAAATATATTGGGCCATGCTCCACTCTATTTGATAGAAAATATTGTAGGAACCAGGCTATGAACTTGTATGAATGTACAAGCGACACATGCACATGTACAAGCCAACACATGCTGACATATGCACAAGGGCGCATACAAATTAATTTAACTTAAACATTTCATGCAAAGAAAGAGCATCTAGAAAAGGTTTTCAGTTTTTTTAACAGAGAATGTCTGTTAAAGGGGCATAATCATAATCTGTTATAAAAACTGTCCTGAGATGTTCCCAAAGTTATGGCTTGTGAAGGAGAGTGTCACCCCTGATGACGTCATCTGGGGCAAAAGATTGATTTTTTGGATTTTTTATTCTACTTGACTTATGTTGAAAAAAAGGTCAGTTAGATTTTTAGGTTTGTTGAAATGTAAAAAAAATTAAACTTTACTTGTGCAGAAATGGACAATAAATTCAAAAATTAAGGTTTCATTAAATGAAATCCATTTTCGGTATGACATCATACATGAGGAATAGGAAAATCAAAGTAACTCAAAAGATTAGGTTCAACGCCGCAAAGTTGTTTTCATTTTCTACCAAGGGTAGATATTCTGGCCATAAAGATGAATTCTATCCACTCCTCAGTTTTGATGAAGTAAATTCTGTCTGGGGAGGGGGCTTAGCTATTGGCTAAAATATCTACCTGTGAGTGGTGTGGGTTTTAATAAAAACAATTTGGATTCAGTAAAAACATGTATCATCTTCAACGTAAAGTATAGTGATGTCACAACAGCTTACATAGTATCGTACAATTGTATAGACCTAAAGTAAAAAGAAAGTTTTGAAAACATTACCAGTTTCACTCCGACTAAGGCTTTTCAAGGCTTAGATAAACAACTTTACTTAATTTTTCAACTTTAAATAGAAACTACACCAGTACACCAGTACTTCCTACTATATTTGTCTGGATCCTCAAATATTCCAGGTGGGCCAAAGAGAACCTTAATCTTACCAGTTAGGAGCTGCATGGGTGTCAGTGGCAACAAACTATCTGGATCATCTATATCATTAACATTCAAAGGATGTGATTTAACTATAGCTTCCACTTCAGTCATAATTTTTCTTAGACCTTCATCATTCAGTATCAAACTGTGTTCCTTAAAGGAGAACGAAAGAAACTAATTACTTTTTCTAAAAATCATTTTGTAAACATATATTAAAAAATATTCCATAGTTGATACCTGTTTTTAACTTTTTGTTTCTTCCCCTTAGCCCTTCCTTTTTAAAGAAGAACTCTACTCAATGAACGAACGCGTCTTTTGTTAGGAGAATGAGTTCTAATAAATACATTCCGTTCAGAAAAAGATCAGAGAAAGATCAAATGTACAGGGGATTATTAATTGTGAGTTACATGAAAAGAAGAAACATTTCTTATTTTATAACTAAATATCTAATATACAGAAAGTGAGCATATAAGTAAACAAAAAGTAGTAAAAGAGACATGATTTAATAAGAAAGGAAACTGACTTGATATTTAGAGAAAAAAACATATACTTTTTATTCCTTATTTCACATCAAAAAAGAGTGAAAATAAAAATGGCTGATATTATGTCTAAATTGTCTGATTCGTCTGATTCGTCTTTGTCTGATAAATCTTTGCTTGATATGACAAGACTTGCACCTTATGATCACGAGCCTGTGTGTAAGCCAAGACAATTAGATGAATCAATAGATGTTGCTTCTAATCGTCCAACATTACGAGTAGGAAATGTAGATTGGTGTCATTGTGGAGAATGCGATATTATGGAAACAGATGCTGAGAGTTTATGTTGTCAAGACACGAATGAAGTCTCTGAGGACCTTTTTGAAGGTAATTAAAACTTTGATTATAAGTTTAAATAAAAAGAAGATAGCGAGAATTTTGGCAATTCGATTTTTTTTTGATTTATGATTCCATTATAGGTCAAAAGTGTATAACAGAAATCGGAGGTATTTGATTTAGTTTGTCTGAAGAAGCCAGTACTAAAAACATGCCTGGTATCCTTAAATCAGTTAAGAGGAGATCCAATGGGTGCCTTATATCAGGATAAAACAATTCTTAAAACCTCCATGTATTTATTGTAATGAAGAACGTGAAAATCTTTTTTACCGGAAATATTTTATAACAGTAATAATAATTTTTTAAAGCACTTTAACACGGTTTGAGTTTGAGAAAACATAATTTGAAATGAAATATCACAAATAATAGTCGGGCACCCAAGCACCTAAAAGATACCTTTTTTTGGCTTTTATTTTTGATATCAGACATGTTTTGGGGTACAGAAAAAAATGGGTTCCAAGTCTGGATCCTGGTAAATCGTGCTAACCAGGGGGTAACATGAAAAATGGTCAGAAATCAAAAAGACGAAATTAGAACTTTTAATGAAATGTTTTTCATCAACCAAAAGAATATATTTACAGTTTATTCATATATTAAGGGACGTTTTTTTTTTACAAAATTGTACATAGAATCTGTAGAAATAGGTAAGAAAGCAAAAAAATCTCATTGTCACCTTTTATTGACACCTTATCTAATATTATTTATGCATAAAATGACAGTTATCTCAGATGTTGTAAACACGAGTTAAAAATATCAAAAATAGGCATTGCGAGTACACAGAATCGAAAGAAAATACTTTCAAAGAATGAAAAATTTATCTTCGCCTTCTATTGACACCTTTTCTCATTAATTATGCATAAAATGACAAATTTCTCAGATGTTGTATAAACAATGTAAAAAAAATTCAAATATAGGCATTTCGAGTACACGGAATTGAAAAAAAATACTTTCAAAGAATGAAAAAATTATCCTTCTTATTGATACCTTTTCTCAATTATTATGTATAAAGTGACAATTATCTAAAATTAACTAAATTAGCTAAAAAAACGTCAAAAATGGACAATTTTAGTACGCAGAATCAAAAACATTTCTTTTAAAGACGAAAAGATTTGTAATTTCCATCAAAACGAGCTTAAAGATGTTATTTATGAACATCTTGTGTAGACATGGAAGAGTAAAAAGAAGTAAAAAAAAAATTGTCTTGTATTGACAGTTATTAACATCATAATGAATTAACTTTATGCTAAAGTAGAGAGTGTTAAGTAGAATGCAATTTACACTTAATGAAAAAAGGTATTATTTTCATGTCGAGAATATGCGTTAAGTAGAAAACCACATCAGATACAGAAATATCAAATTAATTTAAAAAACGAATTAAGTTTCACATTACTTTTTAAATAAAATACTCTATACATCATTAGATACAAATGATATCTAAATTTCATTGAACTCAAAGTCTTCCTCTTCATCGAACATTTCTTCAACATCAACCGTATTTTCTAGTTCGTTTTCAGTGTCATGTTCTTCTTCAAGTTCATTGGCAGTATTTTCTAAAATATCAACTAACGATTGCGGCAATACTGGACGTAAAGACCAACCTTGCTTATCATCCCATGGTTTGGTCATTGAATAAACCGCTTGGTTAGCTCTCTTATAGGTTGCAACTTTATTGGTCACTCGATAAATATGTGACCTTATATTATCAGCTGCAGGAGGCAACTTACTAAGATCAACTTTAGACTTAAGCGTCAATTTTGAATCTTCACCAATCATTTTCTTCAGCATTTTTCCATGCACTGTGTTGATATTTTTCTCTTTAGAATATCCAAACATCAAACAAGTAAAAGCTTCAATTTTATTACAAACGTCA
>JAUKPT010003987.1:0-11528 GCA_032273505.1 Nanomia bijuga | reverse complement strand
TTATTATTATTATTATTATTATTATTATTATTATTATTATTATAAGAATTTTAAATCTATGTTTATTTGCTTCTGAAGCTGTGAGTCAGATTTTCTAATCAAATTTGTGTCATCTGCAAAATGATAGACTTGGCTAAACTTAATGGCACAGTGAAGGTCATTGATGTAGAGAAGAAATAAAAGTGGTCCAAGTACAGATACATGTTTCTTACATTTGGTTAGATAAGATGCAAGCCAGTTGTAAGCTAACCCTCTTATAACCCTCTTATATTTTTCAAGATTTTATGATTTTCTGTATCAAAGGCCTTCTGAAAGTTGAGAAAGAGTCCACATGCTACTTTCTTGTCATCAAGAGCACGTCGAAGAGTTTTTGTGATCTCAATTAAAGCCAAGTTTGTTGAGTTGCAGTTTGTAAAGACTGTCATTACTATCAAGAAATCAAAGTTCTGACTTGTCAATTTGCGTACTAGACTGGTAACATATAATAGGATTTGCGTCGTTTGTCTGTTTAATGTTTCCTTTCTTTGGCTATTCTTAACTCAGGTTTGCAGCATCTTGAGTGCATCTATTTGTAGGCTCCAAGTGCGTTTTATTTTGTCTGATCTCTACCCTTTGACCTGTCCAGCTTGGTTGGACCTGCTGAGAGTTGGATTTTCGCCAGTATAGCTCTCAGGGTCATTGAGATACGCAAGACTCCTCACCATGTCAAGGTGCAACTCTTAAGGAGCTGCACTTGTTTTAGATTTACAGGGGGAAGAAATCAAACTTCAATCATGTCTGATTATTACACCACACACTATACTTTTTTCTGTCTTGTCACACCTTAATATTCATTTTCATGAAAATTTCATGCCCCCTCCCCCTCCCCTTGGTTATATACTATGATGATGACATTTCACAATTTACACATCTAAGGACACATTAACACACACACATCTACATGACAGGCCATCTGCGACCTGCATGTGCACATATGTAAGGGTACACACACTGCAATCTATATACACTGATATAAGTACACAAAACAATATTTGATGTTTGTTTAGTTAGTTTAATAAATTGTAAAGTGACCCCATACACTCACCAAATATTCTCATTGTTTTTCTTCCTCATTCGTGTGGTTAACCCTTAGTAATGTGGTTCAATCAAGGAGATCTAGAAAGAACATTCTTCGAATCAAGGGAAGGGGGATTTACTGAAATTTAATTATGATTGTTATTTGCTATGAAATTTTATTAGTTAATCTTGAAAAGTGGGTCAGAGGGGTCTGAAGGTATTTTACTATTGTGAGTAAGACTGTAATTGTCTATAACTTAATAAAGTTAAAATTTACTTTTTTTAATATGGACAAATTTGTTATAAGTATATCTATTTTCTTATACTTAATCAGAATGGCATACCGTAATCGTGTCAAGACACCACTTCTCCAAGCACGAATATTCTTACCACAATGGTATGTTAAGGTTGTTCACCCTGGGAAGCCTATTGCAGATGATGTTGTTCAATTACATGTATCATTAGATATGGGTAAAATTGATATCAGAAATTATTTGGAAAAGATATATGGTATTCCAGTTGATAAAGTTCATACAAGAATACAACCCGGTAAATGGAAAAACGAAATATATGGTAATGATTTGATTCACAAAAAGAATGATGACTACAAAGTTGCATATGTTTACTTAAGGGAAGGAACATTCAAATTTCCTCAATTATTCCCAGAAATTTCAACAGAAGAGGTAGAAGAAGAAGAAGAGGTTAAAGCTCCTGCTACTATTGAGGAAAGGACTGGTGCTAGTACTTGGTTTAATCTTTAATTTCTTATAAATAGATATATTATATTTATAAATTTAACAATCAAATATTTGCATTTGTTTCTTTATTTACCTCACCCACTTGAATACACTCTTTGAAAAAGGTTAAGATTAATTTTTGTTGGAGTCGTCAAATGGAGATATAACATTTGAGATCTAAGAGATTTCATCCAATTATGATATTAACTTTGTCTAATATATATTAATATACAGGTAGGCGTCCCTCTAGATATACAGTAAATTTTGACTAGCTGTAAAATCTTATTTACTGCTTTCATGGAAGAAAAAGAGAAGTCAGACATTAGATAATGATGGGGGTTACCCTTCCCGGACCTTATTTTCATTCATTTACCATGTTTATCCCTAGATATACTAGGTTGAAAAATTGTACTTCCACGAAAGTGACTCTAAATGTACATTGAATAAATTGCTTTCTAATCTGTAGCAGCTCAAAATAAAATGATATGTAGCACATGCTGTAACTATTATTTGATGTATGTTCAAGCATTTCTTTGTAAATGCTTATAGCGCAATTTCACCAAAGTTGAATAAAGTATTATTGCTTATTACATTCGCATTTTTGATAGTAAATCATCATTATTTGCAAAAGCATTCTTTTTTCTATGATAATACTTTTATTTTTATGGGATTTCTTTTTCGAAATCCTACAAAAAGACAATACTCTATTTATGTATATTGCATATTTAGAGGGCCTTTTCCTAAATCATCGCATTTTATGCATTTTGACAATAATTCATTGTGAGACTTTCTTGACACTCATGTGGCATTGAACTGTGTGTACTAATTACCATTACAAGTATGAAAAGAGGAGCAGAATTTGATTTTCAACCTAGATGTTGAAGTTATCAGTGACAATGATAATAAAAAAGAGATAAAAAAACGCTGATTGTAGTTATGTAATAAATTGTTAAACAAAGCTAAAAACATTTAAAGAAACAAAAGATGGCACTTTTTATTTTTTTTTATTTTGTAGAATCCCGACTTTTTAAAGCTTATAAATGTATATTTTTCAATATTCATCTGAGTATTTAATGGGGCAAATCTGCTCAATTATATCCTTTTTGACTTAATAAAATTTAATTTGATTCTTGTAAATTTGGTAAAAAAACATTCAAACTAGAGAAAACTATTTTAAAATTATTAAGCAGGAAGCTCCTCAAAGAATTAATCAGTTATTTTTGGTAAAGTTTGAAAATATAGAATAAAATAGAAAAAAAGGGACTTTTAGAATTACTTATTTAAGTAAAACTCTCCAAGGAAAAGTCTACTACGTTGGGAATCTAGCTCAGCAGATAGATATTTGTAAGAACTTATTGACCTGAAAGTTTGAAGTTATCACAAACTTGTGATTTGCTAAGAATTAGAAAAAACCTAGTTTGTATATTTAGAGGGTACTGTATATTTAGATGGACACCTACCTGTAATGATTAATGGCTATTAAGGAGATTAGAGACAACACACAAATTTTAATTAATTAGTATTTTTACATTTAGAGTTTTTTTATAAAGCAAATGAATCAAATGCACAGAAATTAAATTGGCTAAAATAAAAGAAATCCTGCTGAGAATAAACTGCATGGCAATATTGTGCGTTTATGACGTCACAAACGTACAATATTGCCATACGATATTGATTATTTTTCCCTGCTCAAGCACTTTTTGCCATGCCATAATATGCGTTGCATAATAATATTATGTCATGCTCGTAGTTTAACAATTTAACATTCCATGAGACCGCACAGTTCGGTTTAATAATAGTTCATTGATTAATTTGAATTGCACTGATGTATAATAGAAATATGTAAACATAAACTGACAACTTTACATATTATCACACTCTCTTTATGATGATAATCAATATTGTATGGCAATATTGTACGTTTGAAATGTCATAAACGCACAATATTGCCATGCAGTTTATTCTCAGCAAGATTTCTTTTACTTTAGTGGATTTAATTTTCGTGCATTTGATTCATTTGCTTTATAAAATAACTCTTAATGTAAAAATACTAATTAAAGAAAACTTGTGCGTTGTCCCTAATCTCCTTAATAGCTGTTAATTAATGATCGATTTCATGTTAGATTTCTAAACAACAAATACTTTTGAGAATAAAAAAAACAAGCTTGAAACTAAAACTGTTGAGTGAAAAATTGTGTAAACAAAATTGTATTTTTTCGAAATATTGTGTATACGTGCGATAAATTTATTATCCAACTCTGCTTCGTCGTATATTGCAAATTATAGCACTCAGTATTAAGATAAAACTCGGCTAAAAGCCTTTCATAATACCTCGTGCTATAATTTGCAATATACAACTCCGCCTTATTGGATAATAGATTAAAGTTGTCAGTTTGTGTTTAAAGAAATATTTTGATTTCAAAAATATTTCGAAAAAATATTTTATTTATAATGAACGAATTTGATGATGGGCATTGATTCTTTGAATCGATTGAAGAAACAAGAATAGTTTAGTTGTGATTAAACTTGAGCTGTTAATTGTTTGTTGTAAAAAAGATTTTCGTAAAAATTTTGAAAATATAGTTCCTTCCCTTGTTTTTATTTGTTCAAACTGTTAATTATTAACTAATCAACTGCTTTTTTGACCAATTTCGAAAAAAATTGACCTTGATTTATATAATTTTTTTTCCTGAATTGACCGCGAAAGCAGTTAATTATTAGATAAAAATGGTGATTTTATTTAAGTCACTTGTCTTAGCTTGCGCTTTCTGATTTACGCCTTTGCTTAATAAAGTGTTATAGTTCTTCAAAAAACTAAGAAACATGGCCTATTATCAACTACAGTTCACTGAGTGTCTCATAAAACTCAACCCAAATATTCAATGCAGAGAATATACCTTTTTTCTCGTCTTGTAACAAGGACCCAGTTGTTCAAAGCATGTTTAAACCTGATTTAAGCTAAACATTGTTTAGCGATGTACTAAAATATTCAAATGCGTTATTCGAAATATTGTTTAAGCCATGTTTAAAAAAGCCAAATCTTAAAAAACCTCTAGAGCTGTTTTAAGTGAGCTAAACTATATTTAAAGATAAGGAGCGTCTCAAAACAAGTTTTGTGACAATAACAGCAGCCTTGTCTGTTAAAGCGTCAAATTATGGAACTAATGTGCGTTTGGTTGTGACAAGTGGCCGTTAACAGTTAGGGAAGGGGGTAATGTACTAAAACCCCAAATGCCATTAATTGTCACAAAACATGTTCCCTTAGTGCATACTTGTTGTTATGAATTAATAGATCAATACACTAATATAATAAATGTGGTTTGGAATTTTAGGATTTGAAACCAGTAAATCACGTATGACTGAATATAAATTCTTCAAATTCTTTAAAAGTATCTTTAATCTTTAATTAAAATTTGAGTATGAAATTATATCTGTAATTTGTACTTGAGAATAAATTATAACCTCCATATATGTGACTTCTAGTCGTACAATTTAAGATTAAATGTACTCGTAATTACTTAAAACTAAATTTTACGTTTTAAATTATTACTCGTAAAATTAATCTTAAATTTTACTCTAAACAGTCTATATATACTAATTTGGACAGAAGGCATACTACAGGTTTAGAAAGAATTCATCACATAAATTTCGTCTGTTTTCAAATCTTTATTGATAATCACACACATGAAACTTTAACAGGATATAATACAGGAATTTGTTATTGGAGCAAGGTGATTTTTATATCACAAAAGGCGCCTTTTTTTTCCTCTTTCTAATGTTGTCAATTTTATCAAAAAAGAAGAAATGGAAGCAGAGAAAATCGACAAAAAATAACTTTAAAAAACTCAGAATATTTTAAGATCCATTAAATTTAATGTTCTCAACGTGTGAACCTTTTGTAAAATTTATTTGACGCCACATTATATCATTGTTAAGCCTAGTGTCCACTAAAGTACTTAAGAATTTAGAACGATCGTTTTAAATCTATTGAAATTCAAAGTGAAGAGCATTACTTTCACAAAATAATCTATTCATTTTTGAAAATAGAGAGCGCACATGAACTAAATAATTGATATGTGAATTTAAAAAAAGAGGGATAAAAAGTATAGGCAAGCTGGTAGACAAGATAGTGTGTCTATTGAAAAAAGAGATAAATATTATTGAACACTGTTCATTGGACAGTTTTTTGAGTTTAAATTTTAGAGAATTTTTTTTTCAGTGGACACTAGGCTTTATGGATTACATTAACATGATTTTCTAAAAGAAAATTATTGCTTTACTTTTGTATTTTACACGATTCACATTGATCCACGTCTTAATTGATCTCTAAAAGATATTTGAGTTTTCAAAGACATTTTTTTTTTAGATTTTCTCTTATTCTATTTCTTCATTTATTTTGAAATTTGCATCATTAGAAAGAGAAAAAAAAAGCACTTCTTCTGATATAAAAATCATCCTGCCCCTATCACAACATTCTGGAAAATTGAAAAATTGAAAAAGATGACTTAAAAAAAATAAAAACATTTTCAGAGATCCATTAAGACATTATACACAGACGAAAATTTCGTTAGATACTTTTTTAAGTTTTTTTTTGGGGAAGCAGGTCAGAAAATTCACAACATCACATATAAAAAGCACTTTTCTGACATGCTTGAGGACCACCCCACCCCTCAAAATTTTAATTTGTTTTTATATGGTCATATATTGCTTTAAAATCAGCCATAGACTGAAACTGTATCACACAAGAAGTTCATTTGGGTGCATTATTTTCCCCATTCCTAAGTTGTACAAGGCTCTAAAAGTGTGCAGTGAATACTGTTAATCAACATCAGATACCGTATGCCAAGAAATGAAGAGATCGATAAATGTACTTAACCATTTGTTTGATGGAATTAATTCAGTCTTTTGTGATCATAAGATACATTTATAAGATCAACTTATCAAACTGTCCAAATTAGCGCAGATTTTGTTCGCTAAATTCAAAATATCTGCTACAAAGTTCATTCCAGGCCAGCTCTACCATGATGTTCAGCGTATGGTACAGGGTTGCTAATTATACTTATTTGTTACTGAGGAAACGTGGAAGTGGTAAAATATACCTATATCAATTTGGTACTGATCAATTAGATAGGTTATTCAGCATTGTAAGAACGATTACACATGCACAAAACTGTGATGTCATAAACTAGGTCATGCTGATGTAGTCGAGATGATTCTCCAGAAGTACCCATCTTGGAAGCGAATGCACTCGAAGCGTTTAGTTGGGTCAAGAAATGCCACTTCGAAAAGAGAATGGACTGGTAGATTAGAAATAAGTCAACATAACTACTGCTTGGAAACTTGATGAACTTGAACAATTAAACTATTGCATTTACCTAATGACCATTTCAGTAGTAACGATGCTTCGCCCTAACAAAAGATTAGTTGGTGTTACTGTAGATACTGAAAGAATGGAGGTAGAAGAAGCAGGTCCATTGAGTGATGATGATGGTATATATCTCCAATCAGATGCAATCCCTTAAGGCGACAATCTTACTTCCTTGGAAATAGAAGAACTAATTTGCGATAGTGGCTCGGATAGTGGGACTTTTACTCAAGAATATAGGGCCTCAATCGTTAAGTTGATTACGACGTGTTTATAGAGGAATGACAAAATATCCTGATAGGTCATGTAGATGAAGAATTCAATTTAGATGATTGTATTATGATCGGTAAAATATTTTAATTGATGGATTCATTAATTGATGGATTCAGAAAGTCATTTTGTATCTTGAATATCAAAGCTATCAAGGAAAACTAGTCGAAAATTTGTAACTGTAGTCGACGGAATTACCAAGGCAATAAGCTTTTTTCCAGCGAGATATTGATAGGTAAGTTCTTAGACAAATATTTAGTTCTCAGTGCAACAAGATGTAATCAGAAGGAGTTAGAGATCGGGTCCATGGCTATGTAAAACTTCATCAAAACTAAGATTGATGGATGCTAATTCAACTTTTCAGATGTAACCTTTAAAATCTGAAAAAACTACACCTTCCTGAATTTTGCCATACCACCTTAATTTATCCTCCACTCTGGAGATGAAGTGCCGAATTTGCCCTTAAAGTATCAATATAAAGAAAATGAGACAGCATGTTGGAGCACACATCATAAAAGAAAAATTATTAAATGTTAGTGGCTACTTTGTATAATAGACTGATAAGAAGGAAGGGGAGTGGTCCTAATTGTATGATTCTAACTTTTGCTTGATACTTATCAGAGCTAGGGTTATTCGCAAAGAACTATTAAACACAAAAGGATTACCAGTTTGACACGCCTATGTATTTAACCCAATGAAACTGTCCAAATCAAGAATTTTTCATTTTTCATTTTTCTGACAATTTTCCTCAAATCTTTCACTTTTCTGACAACTCCACACACCACCCCACCCATATGTGATGTCATGGATTTTCTAACCTGCTCTCCCCTGGACAAGGTTAAATATTTTGATCAAAACTTCGAATGGGTCCAAAACAATAGAAATCACTTTTGGCCATAATATTTGCTCTTGTTTTCTTCATTTTTGATAAAATTTATTGTAAAGAGAAGAAAGGGCGATCTTGTGATATAAAAATCGTCCTGCTCTGAAAACAACTTCCTTGATTATATCCAGAGATATTTTACAAAGCAAAATAAAAAATAGATGAATTTACATTCAATTGTCCATGCAGACAATCAAATCGAATTGCATGATTCTAACTAAATGCAAATGCAACGTAACATTAATTCTCTACCAACTAGATTATTTGACAATATATTCTATATTAATCAAAGAATGGACCTATTACACAAAACATTATTAAATGATATTACTGAGTTGACTTCAACAAAAAAATATCTAAATACATTTGATTACAATTTCTCAGTTGCGTTTTCGGTGAGGCACTATAATATGAATATAAAACTGAAATTCTCCAATTTTTAATACAATTGTTAATATAATCATTTATAATAAACAAAAGCAAGTCAGATATAAATGTAAATTGGACAACACGATAAGATTTATCAAAATTTTGTAATTCACAAAATTCATTAGTTGAAGTGTAGTTATTGTTAAAAGGCTGTAAGTCTGCAAATAACCTAGTTCTTTTCGAAGATCTGCTTTGAATATTTCCACTAAGGCCAGTCGATTTACATATAGGAGTTTCAAATGTCTGGCAAGATTTAGATACTTTTAAATGATCGAATTCAACAACGAAGGTATCGTCCTCAGTCTCCTTATACATCGTAATTCTGTTGTTCAAACTACCATGTTGTGTATTCTTTCTACATCCAAAGCTAATCGTGTTTAAGCAGTCGTTGGTCAAAGGTCTAGTAAGACACTCCACGTCGCATATATTACCCAGCCTATCGAAAGACATTGACCAAGATAAACTAACATTCTCTATTCGAAGCTTCAATGAGCGAAGTATACAATCTTTTCGAACCTGTTTCATGTATGGATGATCCTTCTCATAATTTTGAAAATAAAACCCCAATGAGATAATATAACCGCTATTCATTTCATATTTAAACTTGAGTAATTCATTGGTAATGAAATCATCATTTCTATTATTTACATGATAATAATTGTCATTATTTCTATTTTTATAATCATTTTTACTGTAACTATTACTCTTACTATCATTATTATTTGAATTCTTATTATTTCGATTCCCAATATTACTATTACTATTACTATTACAACTATTACATTTGGCACTACCATTCCCACCCCCGTCCCCATCTCGATCCCCCTGATCAACATCACTGTCACTATCGTAATTACCCCGGTCCTCATCCTCGTCATCTTCTTCGTCTTCCTCGTCGCCATCTACAGTGTCTGCCTCATATTCACCGCCATCTTGAAGGTACTTCATCGTTTTGAACGGTGTCATTCTGTGCTCACTGTTTTCAGACATTACATTGTAACTCATTTTTTCTTCAGGTGTCCTTGATAGTTGCCTAAGTTTATACTTTTGGTCAATTTGTTTACAATGTATGTTAGAAGTAACCCTCTTTTTATTCATCGGTTCAGTCGTTTGATATGGAATCTGCATATGCAACGCAGGTGATTGGTAAAGGTCTGAATGTTTATTTGCTTGATTTCGTAAAGCTTTTGGGATGGAAGAAAAGGGTGACACCTCTGTGGAAGAGTCTATATCCCCATCTTCGCGAAGAAAACTACCATAAAATTTTGTTTGTGAGTCAGTACGTGGAACAGCAACCAATTGAAAAATTGTCTCACTACTAGGTAAGTTTTTCAAAATAAATTCATCATTGACATTTACGTTGGACAAATCTCTCCACTCATTGTTAGGTCCAGTATTAGGGCACTTGCTATCACATTTTAATGGAACTCCAACTAAACCATGTCTGTTTTTTAATATTGAATGTAAACTAGATTCTGTATTAAATGACTTGTCCAATATTAAATTGTCAAGTGAATTTTTTGGTCCAGATAGAAATGTACATGGCTTCTTGCCAAGATCATTACTTTTAGGATCTGAACTTGATGCTAAATTTGAACTAATAGAGTATTGATTTAAATTATTACACTTTTCATAATCGTCGAGTTCATTTTCGATACAGTTCATACGTCTGAATTCGGAAGGCTCACCGATGGTGACAGAGCATCGATGAAAAGATTTTGAGTCCTTCACAGTCGTGTATTTCGCCGTGACAGAAACAATCGCTGACATGAGATCATCGTTATCCGCACTCACACATGTATCTAAATTTTCTTCTATCTGCATAATTGAAAGATTCGAATGACTGATCTTTTTATCACTTGGTTTAGCAAAACGATCAGTAGAACTAAGGTTTATTTCCTCAGACTGAGGTTCATTTATAGTGGAGGTTGTTGATGGTAAACTAATAGTAATGTCCCGCCGGGTACTACCCTTCCTTCTATATATCGCAGTTTTATTGAGTTCATCTTCACCTGCCTTTGATTTCGAAAATAAGCCAAACCACTTTTTGTTTCGTTTAGGGGAATTGGTGTTATTAACATCTCGGAGTTCTACAAGATCAGCCGATCCACGTCGATTAACGTTAAGGCTGAGTTTCGACCGAGCTTGAGCTTCTTCTAAAGATAATAATGTTGGTAATGGAGAGATCGGAGATGCTGCCATTCGAGGGGGTTGAATATCAGAACGAAGCTTGTGTCGCGGACTGTTGACTGCTAAAAGAAATATATCAAACAACCATCAGTTAACATGTTACATGACTACACTAAGCAGTTAAATATTTTGTGTAATAAACAATCGTCACCTAGATTAAAATTTGTCACTTTTTGACGACAAATTTTCTTACACTGTTCAAACGTATAACAAACACAATCTAGGTATTTTTCAACACTTTTTTAACATGAGTATAAGAGTGTGAAGATCAAAATTGATTACAATGATTACAATGAAACCCTGAAAGTTTCCAGAGGGGGGTATTTTCGACAATAAAGTGTAACAATGGTGGCATTGTGCATCTGACTGTGTTGACGAGAAATGGTAGTGACAGATAAAACAAGAGAAAGTGATAGAGGAATACCAGAGGATAAGAGAACGATTGAATTCATTACAACTGTTGGAAACTCTATTCATCCAAGTATCCAGCTAGAAATAGATGTACCATCAAACCATACAGATAGACCTGAAAGTTTGGATTGGAGAAGTAGAAATTGATGGAAACACTGAACGTAAAATCATACACGAACACTATGTC
>JAUKPT010003986.1:0-11529 GCA_032273505.1 Nanomia bijuga | reverse complement strand
TTGGGGGGGTGGGGGGGGGGGGGGCGGGGTGGTGGTAATGACATTAAGAACACTGTGAAATAGTATACTTTGACAGGGCGAATTTCAACGAAATCAAGGTCCCGATCATGCTGATCGGCAGTGATTCTTTTTGTCCGATCAAGATGAATTTAGTCCGATCAATTCACCAGTAAATATTCTTATTTCTTCCCCACACCATTTTCATATTTTTCTAATTTCTTCCATGTATTAGTGTGCGAAACAATAGAAATCGCTTTATTCTTTCACAATTTTCGAAATTTTACCTATTTCTTCCCCCACCCCGGCCGGGGGTGCACTGTTGGCAAAAATATAGATTTCTCCCATCACTTAAAATCGTGTACATTTTTCGACTCCCCGAACTTGAACTTCGTAAGAACGATATTATTTACTCCTATGGAACCTGCAATGCAGTATAGAGACAGTGGGATATACACAACTCGTGACAGGAGCTATCATTGTTCAGCAGAAAATAGACCGATCAAAATGATTGCTGGGCTCAATTGCTTTCCGATCATTATCAGTTTTTCTCCGATTATTGATCTTTTATGCCGTTATAATTAGCCCTGTTTGGTTCCTCGAGACAATATTTTAGGGCTGATTCAATTAACTCCACTTGTTACATGAAGCAAAATTACATTTCACTAAGCCTACCTAAAAGGTCGCGAGCAATAAATATCGCGAGAAACGAAATAATTGTATATTCTTGTATTATCAAATTTCGTTTTTCTGTGAGAAACTAACGCCGTGAATATGTGATCGCTACATTTTCTGCTCGCGACTTTTTCTGCTCGCGACTTCTTCTACTCGCGACTTTTTCTTCACATGAGGTACTCAAACGTGTAAAAATTCCACAATGAGTTAATTACCACTTACCTTGATTTCTCCACCAACCTTCTATACACTAACAACACTATTCATCAAATCTATAACAATATCAAAACGTGTAAAAAAAATCTTTTCATACATCATCAGCACTCCATTAAACGTGTCTCATCAATTATTCATAACTTGTACCGATTTATTAAAGAGATAAAAAGAAGATGCGTTCATTTTAACCGCGTGCCGCCCCTTTCATCATCTATCAAAATATAAACAATATGATCGCAAGAAAGCAAACAGAAAATATGATGTATTAAAGCGAAGTGCATAATATCACCGCCTCAATAGATACCAATTGTATCTAATAGTTTTGAGTGTTTGAGGTGAGGGAATTTACTAAAACAATACAGAAAAAAAGGGATATGAACTCATCAAAGATCATTGTTTTGCTATAAATCAACCCAAATTTCAGAGAGGAACTTTAAACAACTAATTAAGGTCAAAAGGTACATACAAAATGAAGAAAATTGGGTACCTGTCAAAAACGCAATACTGAGACAAGGCATGAATCGTATATATGCCGTATGTTTGAAATCAATGACATCATACGACAACAAAAGCAGATACCTCAATCTGTAAAACAATCTTTTGAAAATCTACTTCTCTTCTCTTTGTAAACAAGTTTTCATTCAAAATGATTATCGGAACTTGGCACTGATGAACTTGTTAATCCAAATTGTGGCTTTACTGACACTGGACAAACAATAATAGTGAATCTGAAATTATTCACGTCACTGATGTGATTTTAAGGAATTATCGCTAAATTTCGGCTATTTAAGCCGTTTGATTGGTTAAAAGCTGATTGGTTCAGTTTAAAATGCCACAATTAGATGTTTTGTTGAAAACTGATGATGTAATTTCCAGCCTGTCAAAAGAGCGAATTAGCCTTAATTTGGCGACAATCCCTAGGTTATCTATCCATCCACACAAAAACATGAAATGCTTGTTGAGCCCCCTCCTTTTCTTTTTATTTCTCGATAAAGACACTCGCTCTTCATTCATGTTATTAATCTTAGACGTGCCTCAACTAACAATCATCTCCATCCGATAATGCTTTATCACACTCCACCATATCCGAGTTCCTCTCATCTCATCAATAATGAGCAATTAATTACGGATACAAGTTTTGAATAGTTGAAAGGTAGATACAAGTTGATAACAGAAAAACACAAGTGGTCAATCGATCATCTCTTCGAGACTTATAAAAGCCAAAAAACTTACAATCCATGTTGTTCAGGGGTTCAAATTAGACCCGGTGAACGTGGAAATTCCCCGGCTGAAATTTTAGATTTCACCAAAATTCACGTAAGTCCCCGGATGAATGTATAATACGAGCGTATAATTTACTGTTAATATTCATAGTGTTTAAACATTATTCCCCGGCTGTAAATTCATTTCCCCGACCCAGAAAATTTATAGTTAAACCCCTGATATTGGTATGTGCCTCAGCCAGCCATCGGCCTTCACCACACTACACGATACTCACTTGACTATATCCGAGTTCCTCATCTCACTTCTTGAATATCAAAATAATAAACGCCAACTGTTATTTTGATATCAATCGATAAATAAAAAAATACGAACTATTAAGTCGGATCGAATTACATAACATTCACAAGCACAGAATGTGTGAACTAGCTGCTAAATGGAGATATTGCATGGCGGCTGGGTTGACATTTTTTTTCAGTATTGCTAGACGAAGCAAATTCAAGGCATAGCTGGGATTGGTGGTGAAGCAATGCATTGACTGGTCGATGTGTGGCGACTCGTGACATAATTAGGACAAAATCCTCTTCATTCATGACTATTTTGCACTTCCGGAACTCCTATCTTGAGCTGTAAGCGTCGTTCTATTTCGTGGAAACATATTTACATACTAAACATAATTTGTTGAAATGGAACTGAATTATTCCCAAAATAACCCAAGCTTATGTAAATGGCCTCTTCGACAAGCAAACCCAGTCAAAATAAAGTTTTTTCATCTTACATTGTGTCGTTTTTCTTCCGAACAAATGGGTCTTTTTCAATAAAAATCGGCATGGGCATGGGTAATAACCATATCTTTGAGTTTACAAAAGTAGAAAAAAACATAGTACTTTCCGATACAATGAGTGATTTGTTCAGGAATAAATGGGTCATTATTTCCACAACCAATGAGCGAAAAATTTCCCCGATTGTCTTAAAAAAACTCTACGAGCTGCATTTACAGAAGATTTGATTGTGTCTTCTATGCCATTTTAAGGTCTCCTTTTACCACTTATCCCCAACACCGTATAATCTAACTTACTTTCAACAACTTGCTGAAGACGCCAACAGGGCTCGGTGAATTAACGATGGACAATTAATCCGGCTATATAACTGTACTGTAAGATCTTACGAAAATGCACGGATATACATGACATACTTCGCGAACAAAATGAATTACCTTAAGTGGATTAATTTGTGCGAATTGAACTTCATTTGCGAAAATTAGTCCACTTGACTTTATTTAGTTTATTCATTAAGTTTATTCAAATATACCTTTGATGACTTTGGGGTCGAAACGTTGAAAATTAGTCCACGCGAAAAACCAGGAAATGCTCTATTTGTGAAAATATATCCACGCAAAATTAAGAATATTTTTCGACGTGTCTCAATTGTTTTTAAATGCAATGAATTCGACATTTAAAAATAAATTTACATATTCGATGATTCTTCATAACGATGACTAATTGTCCGTGTGAATCAACACGACACGAATAATGAAAAGCCATAATTTAAACTGAGATATACTTCTATCGCACTATGACGAATTGTCTGCGCCGGATACGACAAGGCAAAAAAATCCTTCCTGACGTCAAAACTCTTTTCATGAAATTCGAAGATAGCTCTACGAGTTCCCACGCATTGTAATGTGTGTTTTGAAATGTGGAATTCTAATTTGTGTTTCCTCTGAATCCAAAGAGGCGAGATTTGTGCATGAAAAGATTGACGGGATTATGTTGTCGAGCAGCGTGACATTTTGAAACATGAAAAACAACAACACGATATCACGCACAGTGAGAAAACAGAATTGTTGATTTTTGAAGCAACTTGATTGATGTAGGTAACGTTAGGTATGCACTGACGGTGCAACATCTGGTCAAAGATGGAAATTCTGTTCACAAAAAGATTTAGACAACCGACATATCCGAGACATATCTTTCACCCAATCCCAAAGAATACGCCTTTAGAATTTCTTCCGAGAGGTATGAGAACCTTGCTAGTCGCACTGCAAGTCTGCGAGAAAGGATTTCCTCCGAATATTCAGTAAAAGCTTTATGGAAGGCATAGGGATGAAGCATAGACCACTTAAGTAAAGGACTGGAAACTCCTTGCCTCGGGGGTTGAACTCGAGTCATTACATGGATTTTTTCAATAACTTTCGCAAAAATTGATGAATTTGTCTGATATTTGGAATAATTTACCAGGAGTTGATATTGACGATATAATTTAGCGACCCCCCAAAGGACCCCCGAACTTCGCATTTATAATTTTTTCAAAAAATGGACTAGAAAACATTTTTGAGGAAAAAATGATCATTTTAAGATATCACATCACACGTATGACTGGGAATATGGAATGAAAGTTGGACTATACGGACATAATTCTTTAGTGATTTGACCTTATTTTGGGGCAAAATGAGGGTGTAAAATGTAAAAAATACCGACAGAAAAAAATTGCCGCCCACCATGGTTAGGCTGCAAAGAAAATTTTGATTCTAGATCGTCTAAAACAGCCATTTCAGCCATTTTAAGCGCTTAAATCAGAAATTGTTTGGTCGGTAAATGGGATCTGAGCATGTAAAACAGACTATTTTTCAATTATTTAATTGGTAATTTGAATTTGAGCTAGAGCTATCGACTAAAGTGGATTGAAAAAATTTTACCGACGAGATTTTTGAGTCTTACCGACGAGTCTCAGAAATATGGGGTGTGTGACTTAGTAAGCAAAATGCCCAAATATGGTATGATTTGCCCCAGGTCCCCACAAAACCGTTTTGATGGATTTTCAAGCTATGTTGCTAAGAACTAAAAATTTTGCACTCGACTACAGATCGACGGCATGTGGGGCCTGAAAACAACCCTTCAAGAAAAGACCCTAACACGGCAGTTCCAGCGTTCACAGAAAGTCACGCTTACCCGGTTAAAATGCTTAATTTTGTCACCCTTCTGTCACCGCCTAAACAGCAATACAAGCATATAAAAGTCCCTGACTTGTCCCTGACATTTATCTTAAAGTCCTTAAATTCCTTAACGGAATCAGCGTTCCAAACAGCTTTTTTTCAAAAACACTGTTTTAGTGACTAAATGCTCAAACATTGTCCACAATTGTTGGAGAAAATTTTGAAAATTGGACCAATGAAAGGTACATTTAAATAAAATATAATAGATAAACAAATAAATGTATTTGAAAAAGATCCCTAACTTTGCTACAAAATTCAAAAAGAACCTGTCATGTCCCTGACTGGTAAGGGTTAAAACACCCTTACAAGGTATTTTTCGAATTAATACCCTTACACGGTTTCTTAATAGGCTTCAAACGAGCACCCTTAATGGCCGCACATGCCGTATACCAAAATATATAAGTGCCCCCCCCCCCGGGTTCGTACCCAAGACCCTACAAAAAATACAATTATTGATCAAAAATTCAAAACGACAAAAAATTCCAGCAAAAGTACATTTTGATTTGAGTTACATTTATGATTCGAGTTTGAAACCCCTTCTGCAAAAAAAAACTGAACCAAGTTATACCTACCACTTGCAACGGGCGTTTGTCATTTTGCGAGCAACAACGTTTTACTTCCGCTGCTCTGACGATAACCAGTAACGTTAGTTGTAGCACTTCACGGAGCTTCTATCTCGTAGAATTGCAACCAAGTATGTCTAACGTTAATGATGTTTCGTGAACAGGTATCAAGTTACATGGCACGTCACGATGAATCAGAAGTTTAATGAAAATAATAATAATAAAATTCCATCACCTCGAGTTGGTGATATTTGATGAAAAAGATGTAAATCACATGCTTGTGTTTTGTTAAGAAAACTTAGTTGAAGTTATAATATGTTCTTGTGAAAGAAATACTCCACGTTCCGTTAACTATTGTGCCAGAGTAACAAAAAAAAAACAGGCATCAATGCAGGCTGATAATGCATCTCAAATATCTTTTATCGTGATTAAAAGGAAATGATTGCTTATTGTTTTTCACGAGTCGACACGAAGAACCCGGTAGAAAAACATATCGCTGCCTTTGCTCTATGCAATATATATTTCAGAAGAAGTAAATATAGATTCAGCGCCGTAAAGAGAAATGGGGAGAAATGTTCGCCTGGCCGATTCATTTTTCATTTTTACCTAGTAGCTAAGGGACCAATGTCCCGGAAAAGAACTCATCTCCCTTATGCAAGCGGTACAGTATAGATCTACAGCACTTGAATATAACTTTGTGACACAATTCAAAAGGATGGACATTGTACCAATGGGGTACCAATCAATACCAATATTATTTCATCACACCCAACATCCAGTCCAGTCGAGAGGGATAAAATACGTCGAGTCATTTAGTTTGATTCGAAAAACACGTTTAGAAATTTATTACACATGATATCTTCTCTACAAAAACTTCTGCTTTTTAAAGCAAGTACCAAAAAGCAATCCAGGGCCACACCCATCCAACATGGAGCATTCACACACCTGCAGCCAACCACGGACTACTATCTATATTATAGTTGCCCGTGAGCCTACAAGACGCTTCTTTTCATGTGACAGGGGAGACACTCATTTCCCATGATACCTCAGATTAATTCGAAAAATGCAATTAAGAAATTGTTTGTCGCGCGTCGACACTAAGAGTGGGGAACCGTCTTGAGGGGAATATCGTGCAGTCTCTCGATTCATTCTTAACGAATCGTGCTGAAGCGATCAAGTGTAATGGACATATGCAAACCCTATTAATCGATTTAATGTCAATTACACAGAACAGCCTCAAGTTACTCACGGAACGTTTTATCCTTTGCAACTTTCGTCTTTATACTGACGAGTGTCTCATTATAAAGTTTTAGTTCGGTGGCAAATTGCCTACAATGAATTAACTATCGGATTGATTGGTTGCAAATTACATTTAACGTAAGATATTTATATTATGTCATCGAATCAAATACACTTAAGCAGTGTTTAGCTTGAAACAGCTTTAAACATGCTTTGAACAACCGGGACCAGAACTCTTATTTGTTTGAAAATATCAAAACACCATTTTCCTAGATAGACAGGTTATTTCTGGAAACAAGGATATTTCTGTGAAGAGGAATTTGTACTCAGTTAAGGTTCAAAGACAGGATTTCCTACTGGGAAGAAACCGTTTTTCTTTATGATATTACCAGACCGAAAACATCAGGAACCTGTCAAAAGGTTCCTTTAAATTTGACGAGACGCGTATTTCCTTCCAAACACTTTAGTTAATAAAACGTAGTTCTAAGAAAGATACAAGCTTGTACAAAAGACGCAAGAGTTTGTCGAAAAGCGAGGGAAAATAATGCATTATCTATTAGCAAAGAAAAAAGTTTCAAAAACTGCAGCTCTCTTCGCCAATTGTGATCATATTACTCAGTATCAAAAAGGGGATAGAATAAGGAAGGTATTCTGGCTAATTACATGAATTAACGTTCTTCAAGTAAGATTTGAGCTAAATATTCTTTTCAGTCGACTCGCTCGCCTTCACCATGAGTAACAGTAACAGTGTTAAGGTAATATCAAACCTAGTTGTATTTTAACCTTCAAGCATTTCACTACAACTAGAGAAAAGTTGGAACATAATCATTTACACCAGCTGACGAAAGCTAATCTTTAATTTGATCACAATTGTTCGACTAAAATTGGTAAGGTTGTTTATCATTGAGATGAGTCGACAAAGCACTCGTGCGATACAACAGATGTAAACACCGATTTCAATCGACAACATTGTATACATAACCAGAATAAAAAACAAAGAATCAAAGAAATATTTAAATATGAAGCATGGCCGAAAGATATGACGAAATAAACACACTTTGCAAAGGTTTGGGCAAAATAAGGGGTTGTGACGTCATTGAATTCCCCAAAAGGGTATATGAAAACTGCTGGAAGGGGTAAAAAAGTGAAATTGCTCTATTTTCACGAAAATCAATCTAATTGACTTCGAACTTGGCCAGTTCTTAATTTATTAGGGGAAAAACGAATCAAGTCAGAAATATCAGACACCTGACATGATAAAGTCACGTAACGTCCCTATGATGTCATTGGTAGTACGACGGGTCAAAAGTGCTGACTTGGGTTACCATAATCTTTAGGTCCCAAGTATGTATGCAACCAAGTTTTACGATATATAAATTATTTTTCGCCACTCTATAGAGGGCCAAAACCCCTCGTATTAATGGGGAAGGGGAGGGGTGTTTAACCGCACTTTCGGACCGAAAAATCTGATTTTAATTCTTTTTTCGCCCAAAAGTTGGGAAAGAAAAAAAGATGGACACTTGCAAAATCACCGAAAATTCAATTTATTGTGACCTTGCGGTTAAACATTGATACGCAAACCATTAATAAATTTTTGCTTCATTGTTACATTTTCTAACTAGTGAACTTTTGTTAGGCCACTGTTCATTCAAATAAAGTAAAAATACTGTTCCGAATATCACTGTAATTATTGATCAATCAAAATTTGATTAGAAAGTAGACAATTTTGTTTTTGTGATATTTCGACCTATTCATTTAAGATTATATTCATACAATGAAAGAAAGAAAACAAAACAGTTAAGAGGATATCTTAAAAAGGTTTATTTTATTGCTCGGAATGTCTTGTGGAAATGGATTCTAGTGTTCATTCAGTTCTTCTGATTTCAATTATTTTCGTCTCAAAATACATTGACATTGTTCCATTTTATATTCCCTTCATTCGTAAATTGTATTGTAATATTTCGTGTACTTAGGTCGTTCAAATACACCGGTCAGCATACATATACAACTTATCAAAATTGTCTAATCGAACGCTTTTAATTGTTAGGAATCAAAACTAATTCGTTCACTTACCGATAAGCTTCGAATAATGATAATTTTGAAACAACCGATCAGTTTCTTGACGTAAATTCAACCAACCAAATGTAAATTGAAAAAGAAGCCATAATTTCAAGACAGTCACGAAAAGAACAAACTTAAAATCTTATTTTGCGGCAGAACAATCGCAAACTCGATTTCAATTAACAGATTGCATGTACAGACGAATATATTTGTGATCTAAGCTTGATCGATCAGCAAAGACAACATTTGGTAAAAACAAATAAAAAGTGATTTGAAAGAGCATATCTATCCAGATGGCAAATTCGTAACTAGAAAGGTTTTGTTAAAGCCGATTCAAAAGTAGCAAAATCCTTAAGCTTTACAGCTGCGTGTGAAATTACTTGCTAGTAAACTATCTTCGTTGTTAAGCAACACCAGGTGCTGTTCAATAACTTTTTAAGTGTTCGATTTTGTAACAAAAATCATTCTTACAATTTTGTAATCAGATCAACTTGAACAATTAGAACAAAAACTAAACTAAATAGCAAACCTCTCGTACAAACTGAGTTTCTTAGTCCACGATGTTCGTCGAAAGTTTTTCTTAAGTTATCAATACACGCTTTTTTTTATAAGAATATACTTTATAAGAATAATCAAGATGAAATTGGGAAAAAGGTAAGAATATGCCAAGAATACTTCATCTTGAATAATATTTATCTTTTACATGATGTGAAATTTTGGCTTTTTTCACCCAATATTTCCATAAAAACAATAAGTTTTCTATGCCCTAAATTTTTCATTTTTAATGTGTATGCTAAGAACATGCTAAGAATAAATTAGGATGAATTTGGCCAAAAAGTTAAGAATAATCATCTTGAAACCAAAAAACACTATTCTTATACAAAAAAGCGTGTAGGTGTTTTTACACCACCAGTCGAATAAATACAGCTGAATAAATCATTTATGCGACTTATTGAACCGACTCAAATTTAACACTGTCGAATAATAATGGTCGAATAGAATAAGTCTATTTCCATTGTTTCGCTTGATATTGAGAGCCATCATCAGACTCGCTTCTTTTCCTTACTACTGTTTCTCATTCATTTATAAAGATAAAATACGAAATTTAGTTTTTTTCTATCAATATGATGAAGATTGACTAAAAAACAGACCATGGTTAAATCAACCATGGTTAATTCTTTCTTCAATAAAAAAGGTGATATGAATTAATAATGTAGAAGTCATAGGCGTAAAGGGGGTCTACAGGTACTAAAACATCACGAACTTCATTAGGTCGAAAAACAGACTTGAAACATTACATAGAAAAAGTGTTAAAAAGGTGGAGAAACACAGAAAATGTTTTATTTTTGACAGAAAATTCAGTCTAAAAAGTCTTATGCGAACAAGCACCAAGCAAAAAATAATGAAATGTAGAGATAAAGATGAAGATAACGTCAGTGTCATACCAACCTTACTACGCCCGCCATGTAAAGGATTATTAAAAAGCGACAATTCGAAGTCAATAACAATGCTTAAAAACATAACCCATACTTCAAATCCAGATAATACTTTAGATTCGACAAAAGGTTTCCCACAGGGAAAGATCCTCCTATCAGGCAAGCGTGAATCCAAAAATAATCACACGTACAGCGCACACAAACATCTGAACGATAAACAACACTGCAATGCCCCTCCCGAATCAATAGGGACTAATTTGTTTATTTACTATAAAAAGGATGATAATAAATCAAAATTAATTATATCCAGGTAAATTGAGGTAATACCTCTCCACATGAACGCTAGTATAAACATGTATGAGAAGAAATTGTCCCGCCTCATTTTTGGTATTGTTTTTTTTATGTGTTTTCATTTTTTTTTTCAACACGTACACATACGTACACACATACGTACACATAAGATGTTATTTTAGAAAATTTCTGTTGAGGGAGTAGAGGTGGGTAAGGGGGGGGGGGTCAACCACAAAATCAGTTAAAAAAAATGATTCAGAAAGTAGCTCTCGGTTCACCTTAATATTTAGGTAGAAAGAGTCCACAGAATACCCTGCATGAATTTTAGCACGGTATTGCAATAAATATCTATTCATTTCCGTGCTAAAGGAAAACTTTGTCGAGGTGCCCTCATAAATGCAAACTCCACCTTCTCATGTCGTTTGACCTGACAAAAAATATCCAACCAATAAATGTTGATATACAACTAATTAAATATCAAATAGCGAATTTCAGGATTAACCTAGATTTATCAACAGCCTTGTTACGACGTTTGATTGGCCCGATCACTAGTAAGCTTTCGGTCTAATTGGATCACATGCTGACATGATGCGCGAAATAATTCTAAACCCATCTCCAAGCAAGATTATGGTCATACTCCACTTCTGCTTTGTTATCTCAATGAATGATCTTTATTAGATCAAGTTAGTTGTGTCAAAATCTTTTTATATACCTATCACGTGTGCAAACATCAAAATTTCACTCGGCAAAAAGCAATTGCCGCAGAAAATGCCGCGGGGGGTTCCAACTTCAAATTTTCTTCTCACGCAAATAGTTAAAACTGAAACCAGGTATC